>JASANH010000686.1:0-90640 GCA_030248295.1 Mesodorylaimus sp. YZB2_4
CTATCACATCAGACACTATCGAGCATAAACCGAGAACACGAATCGAGTGTAAAATGGCATTCGAGTCCAAGTCTTACCAGAATATGCCTCTCACACAGCAGCAAGCAGCACTGTGGGGCACCACCAATGTTCTCCACGTGGAATTCAAATACTGCTGCTACGAACATTGCAGCTCCGCCACCGATTTGTTTATCGAACAAGGACACATTGCAACCGTAGACGGCACCACCGTCTCTTCCGACCTTGGCGATGTAGGAGGCTGCCACCCAAGCTCTGGACAATGCACCATGACCGATGGCACTGTTATGTGGGAGCATACTGCACTCCGCCATGCCAATTTTAGTACGCCGACACACATAATGCGACCATCGCAGGGCCATGCGTGATCATTGACAGTGCCTAGATTTCTCTCAGTAACGCGCCAAACATCCATCTGCAACCTGGCCCGCGCATTCCTAACAGCTCAAGGTGCAATCATCCGCATTTAGGATACTAGCACGACATGACACCGTCATGCGCCACCGGAATTATACATACGAAAACCAGAAACTAGCTCCTGGTTGCCAATGAGAGTGACCCAATAAGCCCAAAACTACATTACCTCGAAACAAAACTGATGGGAATAGAAAACAGCCATTTTCGCACAGTCTGGCTCGAGTTATGCCGAGCAGCTGAACGCCATCTGCATCGAATATGGCAGCTCCTCCGTCTATACCCCATTCTTGGAGCCCGTGCGTTGACTATGCAGAAATCCACCCATGCTACCTTTGCTGGGGACGCGCTAATGATTTGGCAGTGCCGCCAAGTTCAGGCCGCCGAAATCTACTGGAACCAGTCAGTAAACGGCATCTGCTATGAATATTTACCAGTCAATATCGACAACACCACCATGTTTGGCGTCCCTGGGAGCAGAGATTTAGTCTCCCAAGCGCCGCCAGTGTCATGTCTGCACCATGTGACAGGAATCTATCCACGCCCACTACCAAACACCACAATCACACGATGGCAAACCAGCACTGGTCCCGTTCATGTAGCCGAGGTTCCCATGTCCGTTGTGTGGCGAGGTGATTGGAAAATCTTCACCTTTGATGCCCTATCCATTTTTCACGATAAACTCGCTGACATCATTTCACATGTTGCCCTATTACGTTCCTACGTGTTCACACAGATGATTCTGGAAGACCAGGTACAACGCCTCATGAACTACAATGCAGAACACTCATTCGACCCAGCTGCTGTGTACCAGACCCTGAAGGGAACAGGTGCAGCCGTAGCCCATGTAATCCAAGGTCTAGGTTCCACCATCGAAAACATCACCACCCACAATGCCAACCTGCTTATTGGTGGAGCAGACAAGCTACTTTCTGGCCCTTTCCGCCATATAATCAACACAATTACCGTTATATTAGCCATCGCCGCAGTGATCGCCCTAATCTACTATGCCAGACGATACATTAAAAAACGTAGGAGCAAGGAAGGCGAGCCACCGAGTTCACCTCCAGGGAGACAGGCAAATACAGGCCAGTCGAGTCTCACTCCATAGACCACCTTGTGGAACCGCGTCTTCCATCGAACCGCCCAACCATCGACCACGCCACCTGACATAACCAGTACACCTAGTGGCCCGACCAGAGTCGAATTTACAAGCAGCCCATAGCCACTCAAAACAAACGGTTGGAGCAAGCCCGACTTCCCATTAACCAGCCGCATCAAGGTGACCGAAGACACAGTTCCACCCGCATATGCACCTCACTGGTTGAAACAGCGGCATGAACACGTTTTTCACGTGGCAGTTGAAGAAGACACATTTAACCATGACGCCATGGAGTTTCGTCTCAGTAAATGGCATTCCCAATGCACTAGCGCGCTGGGACTCAGGCGCTAGCCACACAGTCATCTCGGAGACCCTATACCGTACTATGCACACAACAGGTGCAGCCAATGTGTTACATCAGTCTAAACGAGCCCCCGTGGGAGCAGGAGGCTCCACCCTGCCAGTGTTGGGAGTCACCGTCATAGACTTGACCATCAAAGATCAAATCTTTTTCATTTCCGCATTGGTCGTCCCCAACTTACCATGTCCCTTACTGATCGGAGTGAACTTTTTGTTCAGATTCGACAAAATCACATTTTACTGGAAAACTGGTAAGTTGCACTTGGACAACAGACTTTCAGTACCGATCTATGGCGTTACCCGCCCAACCTCCGAACTGAGCTATGCCCGAGCAGCCATAACGAACACTGTACCACCCAACCATGAGCAAGTGCTGCCAGTTCAGGTTAATCACGCAGAGGGTGAAATGGTCCTATTCGAACCGGACATATCCAGTCTCACAGAATCCCTGCTCGTTGCCCGTTGCGTTGCAGTCGTCAGAAACGGCCAGATCCCAATTAGGATCTGCAATGCCACAAATGCCCCTATCACCATATACGCGAGTATGCGTTTGGGCGCGACAGTGCCCGTTCATACAAATGACTTAATTGCAACCGTACTTCCACAGGGATCCCAGCAAGAACGGCAGAAGCCTGCCATAAGTTGCAAAGAAACCGAATTCCGTCAATGGTTACAAAAGCTCAACATCCCATCAGCCATTTCAAAACAAGAGAAACAGGATCTGATCAGCCGTATCGCGAAATACCCAAGCCTGATAGCATGCCATGACATGGACATTGGGTGCACCAACCTGATCAAGCGCCACATCAATACTGGCGATAGCCCCCCATTCCGCAAAGCACCATATCGTGTAGCCCCAGCTATGCGACAAGAAATAGAAAGGCCTTAAAGTGCCTAGAAAGTTGAAGCCTTTATTGAGAATGGCGTCGTCGAGCCATCTAGCAGCCCGTATGCTGGCCTTGTTCTGTTGGTACGTAAAAAGTCCACATCTGCAAATCCTGCATACCGTCTTGTGATGATTACCGATTTTTGAACTGTCAAAGCCAGTATGCGAATTATCCGTTACCACGAATTGACGACTTGATCGACGCCGTCAATGGGGCGAAATACTTCACGTCATTAGATCAAACATGACATACCTACAGGTTCCCCTCGATGACGAGTCCAAAGAGAAAGCAGCGTTCGTTACGCACCATGGGTCCTTCCAACCTACCCGTATGTTTTTTGGCCTTAGTGGAGCACCAGGCACTTTCGCACGCCTCATGTCCCGTGTCCTAGGCAAACTGCAATGGACCTCCTGTTTAGCGTATTTGGACGATGTCCTCGTTTATGGTCGAACACTCCAAGAACACAATGACCGCCTTGAACAGGTCTTCAAAGCGTTCTCAGACGCTGGGCTTAAATTGAAACTGTCCAAATGTTGTTTCCTTCAAGACAATATCACCTTTCTTGGACATCACGTCTCGGGAGAAGGCCTTTGTAGCGCCTGACCAAGACAAAGTTCTGAAAGTCCTGGCTTGCCCCGAACCAAAAAACGTCTGAGAAGTTTTGGCATTCAATGGCCTTCTCTCCTATTACAGGAGATTCATCCCAAATTTCTCGAAGAAGGCATCCCCTCTCCTGAACCTCGTGAAAAAGGTACCGATTTTACTTGGCTCCCACATGTACACGGCAAATCATTTGAGGAGCTGAAACAGGCTCTTGCGACAACACCTATCCTGGCCCATCCCGATTTTACAAAATCTCGGATCCTACAGACTGACGCATCCTTTGAGGGAATAGGCGCAGTCCTGTCTCAAGAGCCTGAAGATAAAAATGACCACCCAGTAGCCTATTACAGCCGTACATTAACCAAGGCTGAAAGGAACTACGCTGCACGGGAGCTGGAAGCTCTTGCCGTTGTTTCAGCCTTGAACCATTTTCGGCCATACATTTATGAGCCGCGAGTAACTGTCATAATCGACAACACTGCTCTGAAATCAATTTTTGAAAAGCCCAATCCAAACCCATGGATTGTTTGGTGGGGCATCGTTGTGCAGCAACACCAACTGAGCTTCGAATATCGCCCAGGGAAAGAGAATAATGCAGATGCGTTGTCTCGCCCACCATTCACCAATGAGCCAACCAACATTGACTCGGAAACCGCAAAGCTGCGTTGGGCAGAAATCCAGCCATTACTGTCACCAGAAGTCGATCGTGTTCAACCTGAGTCGGTTGAGCAGACCCATATCAGCTTGACACTCATGGTCTCCACACGTTCGCGTGTCCCTAATTCGCCCAACGGAGAAGCCCTTGCCCATGGCCACTCGTTAGCCAGCGCGAAAGAACCAAGCGCGCAACCGAATCCTGCTGACGAAATCTACCCGGAAATGCAAGAAATGATCGAGGCGCAAAAAGAAGATCTATTTTTAGGACCAATTTACGTTTACTACGCATGCACCCACTATCGTGCACCAGGTGCCCAGCCGAACCCAGCAGTAGTTAAGGCTGCAAGGAATTACATACTAGAAAATCGCCTTCTGCGTTATAAAATCCCCAACACCGAAGAACAACCCACTGGCCAACTAACACGTATTGCCGTGCCGGCAGAATTGACCACAAAAGTACTCCATTTGCATCATGACAGCACATTTGCTGGCCACCCAGGCGTCAAGAGAACACTGGAGCGCATCAAGCAACATTACTATTGGCCAACAATGCGCAAGGAAGTGACCGACCATGTCAACGCCTGCTTGGCATGTGCGCGACATAAAACGCCGCATCAGTATCTGAAACCACCGCTCCAATCAATCCCACCTCCAACGTTACCTTCGAAAGTCGTAGCAGTAGACATGAAACGCCACCTCCCCATTTCGAAAGGAAGCCGTTACACAATCAGCTTTATTTGCTACCTGACCAAGTACATTGAGTGCGCTCTCGCACCAGACATTACCACCGAAACCATCGCCCTGGCCTTCATGGAAAACGTCGTTCTACGGCATGGATCACCGTCACGTTTACTGTCCGATCGTGGAAAGAACCTGACTGCAGAATTGCTGCAGCGCATTTGCCAATTATGTCGTACAAAAAGAATTTTCAGCACACCCTACCATCCGCAAGGCGATGGCCTTATTGAACGTTGGCATCGTGTGCTAGGTACCTATCTACGCATGCACACTCTCTGACAGCCAGATTGGGACGAATACATCCCATATGCAACTTTTGCTCACAATACCACGTATCAGTCGAGCACCAAGTATACGCTATTTGAATTGAACTATGGGAGGAAGCCCCGCACTCCCTGCAACGGTGCAGTCCTGCAGCAACCCAACCCATACCGTATTGACCAAAACGACTATGGAGACACCGTTATCAAATTACTGAATGAGATCCGACCATTAGCCTATGCTTATGAAGTCGGAGAAATGGTTTTCGTCAGGAACCCAAAGCATGACAAGGAAGGTCAAAAGTACACTCAAGCACCGTGGATTGGCCCCAAAATCATTGACGATATCCGTGAATCCATCATCAAAGTCCTTTTCCCACAACAGGCACGATCTGCTGCCCAGTGGATCAATATTCGACGCACAATCCCACATATTGACCAGAAACAAAAATCACCTAACGTTCCAGCCCGAGCTGATACATCGGACGATGAGGAGTCCATCCCCCAAAATTCGTCTGGTGCTAAATCTAATATAGCAGACTTTGGTAAGCCCTCGACTAGCCATTCGCAGCATAGCGACAGACTGGCTAATATGCCATACAATTTGCGTCCGCGCTGTCAGCAAGCACAGCGGCCCAGCCCCTTGGGCCCGCAGGCTGACACTGCCCAGGCTAGTCATGAAGACACCCCCAGACAAGAGCGAAAGAGGAACAGAAAGAATAAAAGACGCCAAGGAAAGAATAAAAGAGAGGCATAGGACTTATTTGTTCTCTTATGAGCATGATTCGTAACTTAGCTCATCGTAATATCTAATCTTTATTTACAAGAGCGTTTATCATGACCTTTTTGCGTTTTATTGCTTATTTAATTTTTTTTGTGATCGGACTGGGGCGTCCGGTTTTAAAGAAGGGGAGAGTGTAGTGATCAGGATGATGTTAGTTTCAGATTTACAGCGCATTGCTACTTGAATATGGTTGCATTCATTTTTATTTGGCACTAGTACATTTGTTATGTCTAAACATGAATCATGCTATCTTTGCGTGTTCTACGAAACCTATATAAGCTCGCCTTTTCGTGTCTTTAGTGCGCTTTAGTCTATTCGTGAATTGCGGTAAGCCAATAAAGAGTTGCTTTTAATCGAGTAGAGCCCCCTTTGCAGGAATCCACCCAAGCTCTACAGGGTGGTAGGTTATTGGGAGCAGAATTACGCGCCACAAATCCACTATTCATGTCACCCATACCACATTGCCAATAGATTAGCACTCAAGGGTGAAGGACACGCATGCACAAGGGACTCTAGATGATACACACTTACCGGCCTCGTGGCCTGGTGGGTTAGGCGTCTGCCTCTCACGCCAGGTGCGCAGTTACGGGCGAGTGTTCGACTCGCGGGCCGGTAAATCATTTCGTGTAAAATGTGTCCCTTCACCCTCGAGTGCGCATAAGCGTTTGGTGATGTGGTAAAACATGAACATGATGAACATGAACACACTCGTTTCTAGCTCAAAAATTCCTTTGTTTTAGTCATTTACCAACAATGGCACGCATACACCATCACAAAACGAGTAAAGTTCTGTACTGTATCTTCTGTTGTGAGATACTGAACTCAAAACTGATAACTAGACCAAGCCCTGCTGAATCCATGGACTCCCACCGCTTCTTCATAAAAGCTGGCTTACAAACGGCGATCTAGCAGCGCAATAGCAGAAATACAAAAGATCTGATATACAGCACTGGGCAGCGCGCACACAGCAATAGGCTCAACGGTGTCCAAAATTCAAACACAGAAAAAATTAACACAGGATTCAAACACGCCGCGGAAAATCCAGTTGTCGAGTCGAAACAATGACACAGGCCGAGACAATGTGAAGTTCTCTCGCGATCCTGCGTTGTTTTTTGCTAGCGCATTGATTTTGAGGATTCGCATCGAATACCAGCACGAGATATTGTGCACCGGCGAGGAAGGATGGTGAAAACATGACTGTACAATCCCTGTCAGCCAAGGCCAATCAGATGATGCCACGCTGAGGATTCGACCAATCAGAGCACGCCACGCCCACATCGCGTGCTGTAAAGTGTGATCGCGAGGCAGACTCCTTGTTGCGAGTGTGCAGCCGTCATTCTCTCGCGAACTCTCAACCCAAGCGGTTGTGCGATCTCTCCAAGCGAAATCAAAGCGTTTTTTGCATCGAAGTGTTGTGGCGGTCAACAAGTCGAGGATGGTGAAGAGCAGTCACTCGCTGAGGAAGATCATCCGCAAGAAGCAGCGAAGGTTCCAATCAACGCGCAAGTCGAAGCGCAAGTTGAAGCACAAGTCGAAGTGCAAGTCGAAGTCGGGCAAATCGAAGCCATCGCGCCGGTCAACGCGCAAACGCAAGTCGAGGCGACAACGGGAGGAGCCATCGCCGATCTGCCGAGCCCTGCTGCGTCTGTACTCCATCGTCATCATCCTGGTCATGGTCAACATGTGCACTGGTAAGCCTGTTCACTTTGCGCTCATGGGGCCATGGCTGAGAGGAGGACGGAGAATAGGAACATAAACCTGACGGCAAGTGTAGGACAAATGAGTAACGAGTAAAAATATATTTCCGTGCGAAATATATTCGTGCGAAATATATTCGTGCGAGATATATTCGTGCGAAATATATTCGTGCGAGATATATTTGTGCGAGATATATTCGTGCGAGATATATTCGTGCGAAATATATTCGTGCGAGATATATTCGTGCGAATTATATTTGTGCGAGATATATTCGTGCGAGATATATTCGTGCGAGATATATTCGTGCGAATTATATTTGTGCGAGATATATTCGTGCGAATTATATTTGTGCGAGATATATTCGTGCGAATTATATTCGTGCGAGATATATTCGTGCGAATTATATTTGTGCGAGATATATTCGTGCGAGATATATTCGTGCGAATTATATTTGTGCGAGATATATTCGTGCAAATTATATTTGTGCGAGATATATTCGTGCGAGATATATTCGTGCGAGATATATTCGTGCGAGATATATTCGTGCGAGATATATTTTCGTCCGGGATATTTCCGTGCGGAATATATTCGTGCGAGATATATTTTCGTGCGTAATATACTTTCGTCCGGAATATTTCCGCGCGAAATACTTTCGTCCGGAAAATTTCCCAAAAAAAAAATTCAAATAAATTCGTGCGACATATATTCGTGCGACATATATTCGTGCGAAATATATTCGTGCGAGATATATTCGTCCGAGATATATTCGTGCGAGATATATTTTCGTGCGTAATATACTTTCGTCCGGAATATTTCCGCGCGAAATATATATTCGAGCTAAATATATTCGTGCGAGATATATTCGTGCGAAATATATTCGTGCGAAATATATTCGTGCGAAATATATTCGTCCGAGATATATTCGTGCGAGATATATTCGTGCGAGATATATTCGAGCTAAATATATTCGTGCGAGATATATTCGTGCGAAATATATTCGTGCGAAATATATTCGTGCGAAATATATTCGTGCGAAATATATTCGTGCGAGATTTATTCGTGCGAGATATATTCGTGCGGAATATTTCCGAGCGAAATGTTTTCGAGCGAGATATATTTTCGTGCGAAATATATATTCGAGCTAAATATATTCCGTGCGGAGTATATTTTCATGCGAAATACAGTACATTCCGTGCTGAATTTTTTTTGTGCGATATTTGTATATCCACCTGCAGTTGTCATGCCCATATACAGCACACCTGGCCAAGATATATGTATCTTCTGGAGGAAAATCGTGCGTAAATCTTCACAGCAGATGCAACATTCTTAGTGCGGCTGATTCTGCGCGCAACTCTGACTCGTTCTTTCCAGCGTCCGTGCAATACCTGGATGAATTCGGCGACGAGATGACGCTGGCGTACGAAGGCGGCCGGGTGGTCTACGTGGTCGAAAGAAATGCTGGCGAAACTGCTGTTCTCCTGGACCCGAACGGCAACCAAGTGGCCAAAACCACGTTGGACAACGACGGAAAGGGCGAACTGGTCTTGGACCTCAAAAACGACACCAAACTCGGCCTGTACAAGTACAAGGTCGGCGACGGCAAGGAGAAGTACGCCTTCGAGCTGTTCTACATGATGTGTAAGCCAAGCACTTTTTGTTTCTGGCTTTTCGACTCACGATTGATTTTTAGGCGCCTCCAATCGTTGCGGAAACAGGACGTTCTGCATCGTGTCGAAGGATGGACGAAAGTGCGGCCAAATGAACAAAGAGTGGTGCACAAAACAACACCCAAAGCCCCCAGGCTGGAACAAATTCATGTGCGATGGCTCCGATCCCACGCTCTGCGAGTCGATGGCCAATGGCAACGACAACAAGACGAACGCCGAACAAACTGGCGGCTGCGACAGTAAGTTTTACTATGGATTGGTTTTATCCTGGTTCTAATGCTCTTTTTACAGGCAGTCAATCCATCCCGCACATCATCTACAACATGCTCGCTCGTCTGTTCAACGCCGCGTTCCGTGTCTTCAAATCGGCGAAAACGTTCTACGTCAGGTGTCCTCCTGGTTCGAAACTGCTGAACCGCCCAGTCAAGTGCTGGCTGCTCGACTCCGATGGAGCCAAAACCAAGTACAACTTCGAAGACCAAAATTGCGGACAAAACGGCTTCGACTTCGACGACGACATGTTCCTGAAAAGCGAAGTCTTCAAGCTGATCTGCAACATCTCCAACAAAGGCACTGACACGACTGCGGCTGAAACTCTTCTCAAGAACAAGCTCATCTTCTTCGGTACTTTTCTTTTTTCCACACAGTTTCTAGAATTCTGACGTTCCTTTTTCAGGCGGAACCCTCGAGTTCAAGGTCGAGCCGTTGGGGGACGGCAAGGCCAGGGTCGAATGTTGGCTGAATCCGAAGCCTGGAAAATGCTTCTACATCAAAGGCGTCGCCATCACGCCCAGTGGGAAGGAAATACTAGTAAATGTTGGGCCTGGATTTGAGATGCCGATCCTGATCGCCAGTCTCTTTTAGCTCAACGAGGATGGCTCGTTCGTGACGACTGAGAGTGGCAAGCACAAGGTCAGGTACGTGCTCTGCTACGGCGACTCCCATCTGTTCGATGACATCTGCGAGACATTCGAAGACACGGTCAACGTCGAGATCCCGACTGGCACTGAGGGCAAGAGTAAGTGCCATATTCTTGGACTTTTGTTGATCTCTTGCTGATGAAGCCTTTTTTCTTCAGGCGACCCCGCTGGTAAGCGAAAATTCCTTGTGCCTTTCTCTTTAAGGACTGCATTTTCTCGCAATTCAGGTAGCCAAAAAACTGAAGAAGCCGTGCGCACTGAAACTGGGACTGGAACGAACAAACCATCCACACGCAAGCTGAGTAAGTCAAGCTATCAGGTTCCAGGTCAGATCCATAGTTAAATTATTTCCCTCTCAGCCATCGGGGAAATCGCCGGAATCGCCGTCGTTGGTGTTGTCGTGATCATCTGCATCTTCTTGATGGTCTGGTGCAACTGCAAAGGCCGAAAGAACACCAAGAGCGTGAAGCCAGTCGAAACCAGCGCCGCGAAGTCAGTCAAGGCGGATGCCGCGAAGGCGAGCGGAGAGAAGGCCCCCAAGGGCGACCGAGAAATGATCGCCATCACCAAAGGCAAGGACAGCAAGACGTGGGCCGGACTGAGCGGCGAAGTGGCGGAGATCCTGAACGTCGTGCAATCGAAGAAGCCGGAGATCGCTGAGAACTACCTCAAGAGCAAGTTCAAGAACATCCAAGACGAGGAGGAGAAGCAGATCAACAACGGCGACGCAGTCAAGATGACAGGCGTGCGCTACACGGCCGGAGGCGCCGAGTACCTCTACAAAAAGACCCAACGTCTGCTCAAGAACGTGGCCGACGCTCTGAAGCGCGCCCTGCACATGACCGCCCTGAAGGACTTCTTCGGCAACCTCGTCCTGCTCAGCCAAGCCCCGGTGCCCGGCCAGTTCTTCCTGCAATGGATGGCCTACTTCGAGGCGAAGGTCAGGTCTGAAACCCGCATCTCGACCTCCTCAGCTCGCATTCTTGGTTCGCTTTCAGATCGGCAACATCGTCGCCGTGGGCATGTTCAAGGAAGGGGAAAAGGTCAAGATCGACCCATACTGGTCGACGACGAAGAACGCCGTCACCAAGATCGACGAGCCGAACGGAAAGCGCCACTTCGAGGTGACGACCATGTCCGTGTTGCCTGACCAGAAGGGCTGCGACACGTACCTGCTGAGCGTGAAACTGTTCGGAGCTGACGGCCAGCAGATCGGAGAAGACTACGAGGTACGCAAGGAGCCTTCCCGTATCTTTTGTCTCCCCTATACATGCATTTTGTTCCAGCCGAATGTGGTGCACCTGAAGACTTGGCCCGACCACAGTGTGCCAGAAAACCCGATCGACGTCTTCAAGGCCATCATGCATCTGCTGGCTCTGCAGAAGAAACAGCTGGAACGCGCCATGGGCGGAATGGCCTTCCACTGCTCGGCTGGTCTGCAGCGCTCGGTGTCGGCCCTGACCACGTTCATCAGCGTCCAGGCCTACCTGGAAACGGGAAGGACCAGCCCGATCGGCTTCTTGAAGTACGTGATGAGCAACCGCTGCGGAGCCATGTCGACGCGCGTGCTGAAGAGCGCCATGCTGATCGTCAGGCAGATCCACACCATGGTGACCCTGATCAAGGCTCTGATCGACTGGATCAAGGAATCGGGTGGTAAGTCTCAGGCAACAGTTCGAGGTAGGCTCAGTTGACTGTCTGTGTTTCAGCCGGAGCTGAGAAGCACGACGAAGCCGCCGCCAAGAAGCTGTTCGATCCAAAGATCGCCGGAGGCTTGCTGGCCGTCCACGAGATCAAGGGAAACGCCCAACAGTCCTTCATGCAACCCGGAGCGACTCTGCCCAGCCCGGTGCATCCGACTGGAACCGGAAAGAAGGTGCCGCTGAAGGTGGTGACCAAGGACGAGACGGTGCGTCGCGCCGAATCGTCGAAGAAGTGATGCGTGGGAGTGGACGGTGACAATGCTCGTGATCTCGTGAACTCACATCTGATGCAAATCTCGCTCGCTAGCTTTCTGTACTAGTCTGTAACACCCGTCAATAAATGCAGCAAAACGCACAAAACGGTGACATCAAATTCGTCTAGCTGAAAAGTGACTGAACGAGTGAGCCCAGTAGCATGTGCACATACACACGCAAGTCACTAAATGCAGCTTGAGGCGTGCTGACAGCAGTGCAACCTCCATTTCTGCCCAGACCATGTCGATATCAGCAATGTGGTCAGTGTAGCCTGAGTTCTCCTGATCATGCATTTCGTTAACCAGCTGGATCAGGTGAGGCAACGAAATGCCCGCTCAGACACCACCCTCCGCAGCAGAACTAAAGTGTAGCCAGGTGTGGCAGGCGTAGGAGGGAGGTGGCAGGACAAAAACTTTGACTGGAGCGGGCAAGTCTTGCGAATATACGTACGGCTCAAACATGAACCTGAGGGGTTGACGTCTCCCAGCCAGGGGGAGGATCGATCACTCTCTCCCAGTTGCCATGGCCTGCAAGATGGTTGGTTACAGCAGTATCTACCTTCCACGATGTCTTACCCATGACTTCAAATTGGGATGGGCAGTGACTCGGCCTCCGTCTACCCGAACTGATTCAGCGATCTGGACTCGTTTGAGCTCACCGTCAGTGCTGGCCAGCTACGGAGGGTGGGCTGGTACGTACGGACGTGGACCTGATAAGTGTGTGAGGGTGCTCCGCGTTGCAATACTGCCTGACCTCACCTCACCGCACCTCCCATCCTGTCCAGGGCCCATATGCCACACATCAACATTTACCCCAACTGATAGCATTCGTTTTCCTAAGAAATGACGAACATCCCACCAAAACCTTCAAAAAACCATGTTGAAGCAGGAAGTCCAGACGGAAGTCAAAAATAACATCAAAACATAAAGTAAGGAAGAAATCAGAAAAATATGACCCGCTCTTGAATAAGACAAATCTCAAAACCTGGAAATCAAATCCGATACATTATGTCCCCGGGAAATCAAAGACTTCTTCGACAAAATTCCACTCAACTGGTTTACCGATTCCCCTCAGCCAAGGCAGCTGATGCGTCCTGTCCACTGGCCTGGAATGGATCGAAATCGCCCATGTGGAAGTCATCTTTTCCAAAGGAAATTCCAATCGAAAATCCATCTCTCATATTAGCCAAACGTGAATCGATCATAGAAATGGACATTTCGAAATCCTCCGATGACGGTTCAGCCGATACTGGAAATACCACTTGGTACCGCATGTCTGCCTTCACCTGTTATAGTTTGTTGTTTGTGAGAGTGCGACAGCTCTTCTTCGCTCACGTGCCGGCGGGTTCGGGCTGACCTTACAAGCAAGTGATCCAAGGTCTTCAATAGCCCAAGCCTGGTAGAAAGGCTTAATCCTGCAAAGTATTGAGCACTAAGACCCCGATTCCTCAACAAACCCCTCAGGCGTGTCTGCCGCGCCTCCCAAGGGTGCCTGCAACTGCTCTGTGCAATAGTACACTAGCCTAGCTGCAGGGCAAATGCACCCCGTCCTAAGATGCCTATGCTGACGAGCAGTTCCGCAGTCGGTGGCGCAGTAAAGACTTCTGTCAACACCAGAGGATCCTTTACGAAGCACAACAAAGCACGACGATGTCTCAACAGTCACGGATCTTACCCACAGACAAATCCGCAGACAAAGCAAGTACCTGCCCCGGAGTCAACTCCTGGACTCTTCTAGTATGAACCAAAGGAAACGACGACCGCAGAGGCCCTTTGAGGGTATGCTAATCGAAGTCCCTGGCTGGCGCCTGGCCTGCCCCACGGTTCTGCCAATGGGGTGGACAACACAAGGGGTGGCTCCCTACAAATTCACAACAAAATAGATGGAACCGAATCGAGCGAAAACAAGCAAGGGAGAGCCCCGATCTCTCCCGGCGGCCTGCTCTTATACCGCCCTGGCTCCTCCTCACCGACTCAAGTGCCCAGGCCACACCCCCAAGAATTCCAGACGCCCCCAAGCGGCAATGGTCACAACACACCATGCTTACTGTATATCCTACCTGCTCTGCGGCGTGGCTAGCGATATCGATTGCAATCCATTGTCAATATGCCCTGCCATTGACCATGGTTAAAAAATTCTGGGACTTTGAAGTGACCGCCTTCGAAGCTACAATTAGCGCAGAGACTCGATAGGGCATAAAAATGGTGAGAGGGAGCACCGGGTGTGGTCATTTTGTCGAAAGGTCGGTCAGCTGTGAGTCACTTGCGGATAAGGCGGTCAGCTAAGACACGATCCTTCCCACTGTGACGAGTGTGGTCCAACGTTGTGGAGTCACTGTGGAGGCGATGTATTTAGCAAAGGCCACAAACATCGAAATAGTCACATTTTCACGCTAACATTTTCCTTTCGTCACAACAACTTTTCCACTGCTGCTTTGCTATTCTTGTCTCTTACGTAAAAGTTTGACAGCCAAACGGGTGCGTGGACAAGTGTGACCAAGATCGTTCCACACAATCCAACCTAGTCTTTGATGTCATTCTAGTGGACGTATGCTGGCCGATTGCAATAGGCGAGGGAATGAACCAAACTCTTTATTGGACGAGTCATTCAATTTATTTACATGTTGGAGGTCAGCAATTCCCATTGAACAGGTGTGGGGCAATTTCTCTCATATCGGTCATGCAAAATATTTTGCCTAGTTTTCTATGCTATGCTATCCCAACCCAACCCAACCCAATTGAGCTGAAACAATTTTCATCAGAAGAACATGGTTTTCTTCAAAGACTCAACAAAGCAGCGCCGCAATTCCAAAGAAAAAAGGTTTTGAACATTTTTCAGAAACCCCGAAAAATCTTATTCCTGCTCATGAGCTCTTTCGCCTGAATATGTTGGTCGTCTGGAAACAAGCAGCTGCCATAATGACCAGGCGCCAATTTCACACACTATGAAGTGTCCCAAATTTTGGACGGCCATAACTCTGCGATACAGTGCGAGTGGGACCCAACAACTGACCAACCAAGGCATTTTGCTGGATTGTAAGACGTCCCCATCAGTGTTGAGAAACTGCGGCTATTCATCAACAGCTCAATAGTTGCCTGTTTAGCCCAGCCACTCTGGAACTTATGCGCAGTAGGCTACAGTGACAGAGCATAACGTGGCAACCTTCTTTGTACGAAATTTGCATCAGCTCAGTAGGGAGTGGACGACAAATTTCTTCTATCTATTTTGAATTCCTTACCCAAATGTGGGTGCGAAAAAATACTTTTATTTCTAAAAAAAATCTGTTATCAGACAACGAAAAGGTTAGCCCAGCCACCCTACTCTAACCAAATGCAAGGCGAGACGAGGTTGGCTGGGCTCCCTCGGCGGCGTTTTTTGATAATTTTGACCAAACATAATTGCTACACTGTCACTAATTAAAAGTGTAACAGGACGCCCCCTACCTCAGCCACTCCATTCAGGCAATGGAGGCCGATGGTCGTTAGTTCTATTGCAGAAGGTTGTACGCGCTGAAGCTGCTGGCTCCACAGAATCTGATCTTCCTGTTCTAGTGTCACTGGGTAGGTGCTACACATTTAGTGCTCGTGCTGTCACTACAGATGCAGCTTACTGCAGCAAGTTCTCACTGTTTCCCAGGTAAGTTCTAGATAACAGAAGAAAATCGTATTTACAAAACTACAAACTTCCAAACTTACTCCAAAATACGAATCAGTGTATTCATGAAGGTACTAGCCTTTTAGTACGATTGTGAGCTTCGCCCTCAACGTAAAATAAACGTAGATATATCACGTCTCAATAAGTATAGCTGAAATCCTTGGCTCGCCCTAGGACTATTCTAGGGCTGACCAGCGGATGGCCCAAGTCAGGAACAGTACCACGCAGTCCACGGACACTTTGCGATATAGTTTATTAGTCCCCACACCACAAGGGCCGTGTAGACTCACAATTCGGGGAGCAGCCGCACGTGTCGGCCGTCAAAGGGGTTCTGACGGGCCTGAGCCCCAAGTGCTCACAGAGCAGTTCAGATCAGGTGATCTAGACTAGTTCTCAACAGATGTCTGCAATCAGACCAGTCACTCGACCTCGACCTCGCTCTCGGTCTTGTGCTGGCCCTGACTTAGGAGAGGCGGACCGGTTCCCTGAACCAGTGCACACATAGGCCAGAGGGCATAACACATGCCTAGTCCATGCCTATTACATAGCCTACTCAAGCATGTACCGCCGAGGGAGCCCAGCCAACCTCGTCTCGCCTTGCATTTGGTTAGAGTAGGGTGGCTGGGCTAACCTTTTTGTTGTCTGATAACAGATTTTTTTAAAAATATATTTTGAGCCTTCGTCTAGGAGCAAGTGCTCATGCACAAATCGTCATCCTTTCTCCCACAAGGTATGAATTATGCCTCATATACTTCACGATTTTGTTGAATCATCATTCGATTGCCGTGCTCCAATCCCATGATGTAATGGCGACCTTAAACGTTTGCTGCACGTTGCTCCTTGGACCAGGCGAGTGTGGTCCAAAGATGAGCCTAAAATATTCCCTAAGTGAGGAAACTGCTTCGCCAAATCAGCAGCTGCCATGATGGTGAATTCCAGTGTTAGGCAGTTTCGAATTTGCAATTTCGACCTGACTCGATTAGCAGAGAAAATCTGGTCTGGTCTGGTCATACATACACTTGTATCCGAGCGTGTCAAATATCTCTCCAGAAATACGTTGGAATTCACAGAGCTCATGGCCTGAGTACCGCATATGAGCTGCTGCAGCGAAAGTGTACTTTGCACTGCCCACATCCTACAATCCTATCATGCTGCCATACACATCCTAACTCTCACGCGCTGCCTTTTGCAACCCAAGTCGTATCTGCACATCAGCTGGTGACAAATTATGGTGGAGGAAACGTTACTTTGCGGGGGAAACGACGCTTGTCTTAGTGAGTCGATTCCCCCATGTGCTGGTGGGGGACCAAGCGGGGAATCTGCACGGGGCCCTTTTCGTTAGCTTCAGGTTAGGTCTAAGATATTGCTTCACTCCTATGCAGTTCGACCAAGAACTAAGTGCCGCTCATTCGGTCTAAGTAGCTGCTAATTAAGACACATCACGAGTAGTCCTAAGTCGCAGCTACTTTTGAATTTGATATGTACAGTAGTTTGTTGCAGTTGAGGAAAGTTTGCGTTGGACGCCTATTAAATGGTTGCTGCCGTTATTGCGTGAGGAACAAGGACGAGCTCTACGACTGTCGCGAAATGCGCGATTGATACGAGGAGGCGGCGTCTCGCCCACTGCATGCCCGAGAATGGAACACTTTACACTTCTAGGTGATATTTGATTTGGTATCGTTCATGCCAGGTGTGCGTTTTCTCTGTCGACCTGAACGGTCTGTTCATCTCGCTTCTCTTGATTACTGCAAAGCACCAAACTCGAAGCATTGTCGCCTCTCTCCGTATCTACATGTACATCTCGCGACAAAGACGAACAGTATTTTGTGATCGATCCAACTCTTTGGATATCGGCAGTTAACCAACGAGCAGTTATTGGATCGATTACAGTTTGACGACGTTCTATTTGCTACCTTGTCGACTTGTTAGCCCCAGAGCTCAACACAGCGCGGAGTAGTATGGCCTACCTTCTAAATTGCTTGGGCAAACGACGCCTAATTGATGAACTTAACAGCCGATCACGCCGTCGGAATGTTACAAGAGGATTGCTACGTGTCTGAAATCCTGTCATGATCTTTCTGCATGACGATCAGTACTGATTTCGTGAACCATGGGTTGTGGGACGTGGGTGGGGTCTCTGTAATTAATATGGCAGGCACAGCTCAGGATCGACCTGCCGGATTTTTCGGCCGTTCCCGTACCTGATCGTGAGGTCTGGTGCGGTCCCAACCATACCGTGCCCGAACCAACCGGAAATTCCATCTTGGCAGATTTGAAAAATGGAAATTTTTTAAGCTTTTTCCGATACTGAACGAAGGCTTTCAATATTTACCCATCTTGTAGCCAGCTCCGTTTTGAAAATTTACGGTGATCTCAAGGCTCATTTTTCCGTCTAATAACGACATTGGAAAATCAAAATCCCTCTCTTCATCGCAGTCTCACTCTGCATTTGGTATCGCAGGCCCAAAAATCCTTTTGCCGACGCACAATAAAGGCTGGGACGTCCAGGCCGGACTGTCTGATCGTATGCACTGGCACGATGTGAATTGAGGATGAGAGATAAGAGCTTGCCAAAATAAAGCATTCGAAGCAATCACATAAAGGTCACCACCGATTCGCCAACAGCCCTCACTTGAGTTGTCACGTAGCCCAATATTTGAAATTTGAATTCCCGCCTTTTGTCCTAAAGTGGCAAGACCTTATTGTAACTGTGCGTCATCGTCAACGATGATGAGACAAAATTTTGGAAGAGGTCATTTTAGTTTGTGTCAATCCAAAAAGATAAATCTGCCGTTTTCTGTTGATCGTTAGCATTATTTGAGAGCGTATTATTTGCTTTGCTCATTCGACAATGGAGCGTCTGTTGAGAACAATGGGTTCGGGTGGCTTGGGGATGGGACAGGTAAGTGGTCACACTTTGCGTGGAAGGCTGGCCAACCCTAACCGTCTGGTTTCTTTTAGCTCGGTGCCGGTGGACCCCAAGGCGACACACCAACAGTAGATACCGCTGAACAGGTTTACATCAGTTCGCTGGCTTTATTAAAAATGTTGAAACACGGTCGAGCAGGCGTTCCCATGGAAGTCATGGGTCTGATGTTGGGCGAATTCGTGGACGATTACACTGTATCGGTTGTGGATGTGTTCGCAATGCCGCAATCAGGCACGGTGAGTTATTTTGGGGATTACGGATACTGACATCGTGCGTCGTGGTTAGGTGTAGCTGAACCAGGTTTAAATGAATATCGAAATCGTGCCCGACTGAAACTCTAACCCACTAGTTTCCTGTTGTTGGCAAAATTCCTTGCACTAATGCACATATATTATTACCATCTGCGAATGCTATACTCTTAAAACGCGTTCGTTATTCGCTTCGAGTGCGAATTTTCCTTTTTCTAGGGCGTAAGTGTCGAGGCGGTCGATCCAGTGTTTCAAGCTCGTATGTTGGACATGCTGCGACAAACTGGCCGGCCTGAAATGGTCGTTGGTTGGTACCATAGCCATCCGGGTTTCGGCTGCTGGTTGTCAGGTGTGGATATCAATACGCAGCAAAGTTTCGAAGCCTTGTCCGAACGAGCTGTAGCAGTCGTCGTCGATCCCATTCAAAGTGTCAAAGGCAAAGTGATCATCGATGCGTTTCGTTTGATCAATCCGCAAACAGTCGTTCTCGGCCAAGAACCGCGTCAAACGACATCTAATTTAGGCCACTTGAAAAAACCCTCAATTCAGGCATTGATTCACGGATTGAATCGTCATTATTATTCCATTGCCATCAATTACCGAAAGAATGAGTTGGAGCAAAAAGTATGAAATTGATGGACTAAGGATTTATTATGAGGCCTATTCATTTTCTTTTCCAGATGTTACTGAACCTACACAAGCAACATTGGTCGGACGCATTGAACATTAGCACGTTCACTAATCGTTGCGGCGCCAATTTGAAGTCGATGGAGCAAATGTGTCAGTTGGCCAAGAACTATAATAAGGTATGGTGCGCCAGAAGCTATCGGATTCTGAATGGGTCTTGAAATTAACCACGAGCAATATGCTTTTCTAAATTTTCACTCTTCTTTTTTCAGGCTTTAGAAGATGAAGAAAAAATGACGAAACAGGAATTGGCCGTGAAGAACGTGGGCAAGCAAGATCCGAAACGGCATTTGGAGGAAGTCGTAGAGGACCTTCTCACTGATAACATCACTCAAGGCGTTGGTTCCATGTTGAATTCTGTCGCATTCAAATAGTTTGATTCTGACTGGACAGCTGTGTCGGAATGAAACATCGAAAAATGTTTCCTCGCTCTTGCTCTCGTATTTTTTTCGGTGGCCGCCTGATTTGGATTTTGATGTACTTTTGTTCGATGAAGCAAGTAAGAAAACGAGGTCAGGATTACAGCCCGTCACTGCGCACCTGGCGTGAGGCAGACGCCTAACCTACCAGGCCAGGGCAGGGTTATCAGAGTCTACAATCCGTGACAGCCGTTAGTTGGCTGCTGCTGTGACAAAGTTGGAACGGTCGTCACGTCAACATGATTGCGTATGTGCAACAGGCTGGGCCGCCTAAAGTTTTGTTCTGTCACCTGGCCATACCCCAAACTGGGCGTGCCCACTTGACGGGGTGGGGAAGGTGGACTCGGGCAATAGTAATTACAGATGGTTGGTGGCGCAGAGATAAACGAGGCGATTCATAGGCCGATGCTGGAGCCCGCTCGTATCCCCAAGAAGGCAGGATCAGTGCCTACTTGTTCTGGAGGCTAGGACACTCCGAGTAAGATCTCTGCTGGAACAACCTTTATATGTTGAGTATCTACAACAACGTAACCAGCATCCCTGGGGTCGGGAGATGGACACTCTCCCCTGGCTGGCAGACATCAACTACTCCGGCTGATGTTTCAGCAGCAGGTATAGTCGCGAGACTTTTTCCTGCTTCCAGTCGGAGTTTGGTCCCAAAGAATTCGACCTCTCACTTCTCCCGCCGCCTGGGTGCTCTGCTTACAACAGCCAGACTCTTGGGCATTCGAGGATTTGGGAAGCCACTGCAACCCCGTTGGGCAGTAGAGAATGCGACCGACTGAAGTCAGTGGGACAAAAACAGACTGGAGCAAGGTGAGTCTCTCGACTATACCCGCGGCTGAAACATCGACCCGAGGGCTTGACGTCTCCTAGCCAGGTGAGATAGCGCCCACTCGCCTTGACCCCCTAGCTGGGGTTGCTCCACCAGGTTCTACTCCAGGTCCGACCGATAATATCGGCCGATAATTGCGTTATCGGTTATCGGCCGATACCGATAATTTGTGCTGCCGATAATGTAGATTTCCCTATCAATAAGAGTTTAGGGCGAGCTTACGGCCTGTTGATGGTGATTATGACGAGGAGCAGGGAGCTACGGATTCTCGATCGAAGAGGTCAGTGCCAAAGAACAGTCTGGAGCTGAATCACGACAAATCACGATCATGGCTTTTCTTACTGGGATGCCCGCAATGGCACCAAAGCAGTTTACACTAAAAGCACTTGGCTGTCTGTGTGTTGCATAGGCTAAGGTTATGGGAAGGAGGTAGGGCTAGCCCTGTCTTGTTACTTGCATGCTTCTCAATGAAGGCGACCTCTTTGCCTCGTGTCGTATTGTTATTGTACTGTACACTCAGAAACAAGAGTCCTTCTCAGGCACAATGAATCACAGGCTAGTCTGACTCAAAAAAGGGGCTATGACTGCAAATTATCGCTGTAGTCGTAGCATTCACCCTTGGGTGAGATTTTGGGGGATGAGGTTAGTCTTTCCCCATTTGGAGTCAGGGACAGGAATGGTGATGGCCTTCAGGGTCTTCTGGGGTTGGAGACAACCCTGCCGGGCCTGGGATAGAAAAAAGCATTCTGGCTGTTTACGTCCGTCTATCTGTTCACTTCTTTTCTTGACATGTTCTAAAAACTTCATGAAGTTTGCCCTGCATCGGAGCTATTTTTTATAAACATCTCAGTCATCTCACAGCATTGCACATAATGCTGATACCATGATTCGTGGGTATTTTCGTTTATCTGGACGTGGAAAAGTTGTTTGAGGGTGAATCGCCGATGCATGTTTTTTGGGATGGGGATCAGGGTCAGGGCCCCAGTCGAACACTAGAGCCCTCAAAAAGTTGTGAAAGGATCTGCTTTGCATGTTTGATTCATTGACCCATACCTAGAGTCTAACAAAATGAGTTTTAGACGGTTCTGGGTCTCATCCAAGTTTCCAGGGTGTGCATGCGCACATAATGTGCCTCCGCTTGTAAGATAGAAGCAACAAAATCCAGTTTATATTCCAATTTAAGTAAAGGGAACTTTACTGTTTCATGCGTACTCTTTCACTCAAGCATCCAGACCCTGTCCTGCCAGCTGGGTTTTGATATTTATGCCCACTTCCTGACAGTGTCACACGGCTGGTCCTAGAGGTGTCATTCGTTGCCTCAAATGTATGACATCTGCGAAGAGGAGTTTTTAGTTGGGATATTGCAACTTACATAGTCTTCGGCCCCGAGATTTTGGGCCAACAGATTGATTCAAAGTGGTCTTCAAAGGAAGCCTAGCATGCGAAATTAAAAAATTGCATGTTTTAAGCATGGGGATCTGACCAAAATTCAAATTTCCCGCCATAAACTTGAATATTTAAAGTTTTCAAAAATTATCGGTATTATCGGTTTTATCGGCCGATAATTGCGATATCGGTTATCGGCCGATACCGATAATTGCCTTATCGGTCGGACCTGGCTACTGACTGTATTCTACAACAAAGAAGGTCATTTAAATATGCCACATTTCTAGAATTGGCCTAAAATATCATAGCGTCCTCCTTGATCATATCAGCTGCCTTTTCTCCGACCATCAGGGCAGCCGCATTCGTATTGCCGGATAACTGGTCAGGAAACACGGAAGCGTCAACAACTCGCAGTCCGTCCACTCCGTGTACTCTGAAAGTGGAATACTGTCCACCCGTGCAGGACTGTCCCCACCCATCTTACAGTACCTCAACCTCTCATCGACCACACTGTTCTCGCCCTTTGGTCCCATCCTGCACGTACCAATTGGGTGATGCAGAGCCAACAGGCGATGCCTTGCGTGGCATCGAAGGTACTCGGCTGACCAGGCTGGGCCCAACTGCTCACACGCCGCAATGCCCTCTTCGGCCAACGCGTACCCCAAGCGAGTCAGTTCCGGCTCGTTCGCGAGGTCCATAAGGATACGTAATCCCTTAGCCACTAGGTCAGCGTCTCTGTCGTCGTCCATCATCTTCGGATCGATCAAAGGCGGGTCGAATGGATCGGGACTTTGCAGACGGACATGGCCGACACTGTGCGGATGTAGCAAGAGGGAATAGGCTGCCACCAACGCCTTCCCTTTTGCGGACTGAAGAAGTCGATAAGACTGAAAGAGGGACTGGTACGATACGCTCTATTTAGCTGCTCAACCTCGCACCTCGGCTCCACGATCAGACTCATGACTTTGGAAAATAGCACTCGAAGATGGAATAAGTTTGAGATCGGGCCAGGGTCGGTTGGATGAGTTTAATCGGACGTAGCCACTAACACCGCCCATGGGCATTGCTAACGGGCCTGAAACAAGCGCGCTACAGACAGGCCCACTAGTCAAACCGTGAAACGAACCTTTGCCGACCAAGAACCACTGCGCCAAGGCCCACGTGAACGGCCATCCGTCATCGAGCCTAATCTTGTGCTCGGCCAGGGATGTGTTCATAGAGAAGACGATGTAGGAGTAAGGATGATCCCGGAGATTAGAGCCCACTGCGGCATTGTCCACGAGTACTGGGATCCCGAATGATTCCAAGTGCTCCTTCGGCCCGATGCCAGAAAGCATAAGAATTTGGGGCGAATTGATGGCACCCGCGGACACGATCACTTCTCTTAGGGCTCGGACAAGGCGTGTTTGGTTCAAGTGAGCGAACTGAACGCCAGTCGCCCTATGACTCCCGCCCTTATTTTCTATGAGCACCTGCAACAGGACCTCGTAGAAGGACGCATAGCAGAGAGCACGCTTACCTTAGTCACGTGGGCATGAGGCAGTACGTGGAAGCTGCTCCTGCTCATGGCTGGTCGTATGTAACAGTTAACAGTGCTTTGCCTTGTTCCGTCCTTGATAGTGACTTGATCCCTCCCAAATCCTAGACCAGGGCATTGGATTAGCTAGGGCCCGAGATGGGTCAGTCAGCTACCTTCTTGTCTTTCACCATTCTGGTCATCCACTGTTTCGTATCCCTGCGCCTTGGCCGCATCCAAGTACGCGTCTCCAAATATGGAATTGGAAGTTTCAGTAATAGTTATCGGACCACCCAAGTTGTGATAAGGAGAATTTTTTAAGCGATCGATTTGCATATTTTCCAATTTCTTCATGTAAGGCAGCACGCCCTGCTCGAAACCCCAGCCAGGGTTCTTTAGCTGTGTCTCCCAATAGTCGTAATCGTATCGGCTGGCACGCACGTGGAAAAGACTGTTCATAGTGCTCGATCCCCCTAAGCCTTTCCCCCGGGGGCATGGCTGCTGCTGAAAAGTATGTGTTTGGTCACCTGCGCTTCAGGGAGCACCTTGTTCAACCTGTACCCTATTCGGCAAACTCTGACAGCACTTTTCTTGGGGTGTCGTCTCGTAGCCCCAGTCGAATTCAGTGGACCGTAAAAATGGTGCTAAGGCAGGGATGTGGGAATAATAAAGCGCAGTTTCTTCAGGCCCAGCTTCCAAAAGTAGAACGCTAATATTTTCATTTTCTGACAATCGGCTGGCTACGACACCACCACTCGAACCAGAACCGACTGAAAAGGCAGCCCGGCTCATTCAGTGCTCATCTGCCTGTCAATCAGTCCACCTTACCTACAATGTAGTCATACTCGTCATAAAGGTCTTGAATAGTTTTCACTGTCGGCCGTACTCTGAACCAGACTATTGAATAGAAAGCCAAAAGAGGAACAAAAAGAGAGCCAAGTAGATGGCATGAGTGCATTCTACAAACAGTGTGTACAGTAATCAGGGGGAACTAATGTGATGGTAATGCCGCGTAGATAACGACTGAAAACATATTTGGAGACGACCTGATAATGAACTTGGTTCTGCGTATATATACAGGGGTTGGTACCTGATTTAAGTCACCCCCCAAAATGTTCCTTATCTCGAGATATACTGACAATTAGAGTCGTATATACACTTTTTGAGGGCGTAAAACTACAAAACCTACAGAGCCATAATACGTAACACTCCACCTTACGATTAGGCTTCTTTTTGAGATGGAGTTTTTTCTACTATTATGGCTTTGAAGTTTTTCATGCGCCTTCTCTATCTAATGTACACACAGACAATTCGGGGGCCTTTTTGGGGCCAAAAAACAACAAAAAACTAACAGCTGCACAGAAGGGCGTCTTGTTTTGAAGCACTTTTGGGCTAGCTAGGTACTTTCTCTAACCCCATTGGTTACTGCTTCCAGAAAGGTACAATGGATAAAACGGGTCAGGGTGGGCAGACCCAGACCTTGCAGTAATTACAGGCAGGGCTATCCTCAATGCTGCTTAGCCCAAATTACTCATCTGGCTCGGCCTCACTCATGCAAAGAGTCCGAATGGCAGAAAAAAACATTTTGCATTGATAGTATAATAGGGTCGATCGACTATGGGACTTTGTAGTGGTAGGGTTGGAAAGTAATCCAATGCTCCACACTGCACCTACTGCACTCTTAATCAGTCATGGTCTCACTGGGCACCGCGTCAGCCTTCTTTGGATTGTCTTAAGCCCTGGTCAATCTGCATTCATGGTTTATGCTTTTGTTTTGTGATGACGTCTGCCGGGGGTCATCTCTGACGTCCGTCTGCTCGGCTTATATTGGTCCCCCCCGCAGGTTCTGTAACTTCGCCAAAGCATGGCTTTTTAGCTGAAAAAGCATGTGCAGTCACCTACGTGCGTCTTGTATCCGAAGCCGTGTCATTGAGGAAAAGCAAGTTTTTTCCTATCGAGCTGTGAAGTCAAAGCACTTGCACTGGGCAACTATGCCAAGAAAGCTTGTCTACAAAAAGTCTCTTATCAGAGAAGAAAAACTTTTAACAGCATATGTACACAGGCCTAAGAATGACTTGGGATGGATGTCTACTCGGCAAGTTTATTGGCCAGAAAAGAAACTGATATGGTGCGAGGATGGAATGATGCTTACCCTTCTACGTGAATATTAGCCAGAATGAGTAATTGAACAGAGGTTAGAATCCAGATTCAAACAGGAATGTGAATTCGCCTTTCAGGTATTTAAGGAAACAAAGCTTCTACATGACTTGACATTTTACTTGCAGCCACAAAAGCTGGTGGGGTTGCAAAAGTAGGACTAAAAGTAGTGTTCAGGTTGCGCCTGTGAACCAAGAAAGTTATCGCTAGCGCACTTAGAGGGGAGGGTTCGATTCTCGCCTGGGTAAAAATTATTGTCAGTTTACTGTATGTGCTTCTTAGCCCTCGAGTGCGCTGTATAGTGCTTGGCCACGGATAAAGTATGGCATACAGTATGACAGAGGAGAAAACAAGAGCAGTATCCATCAATCGCGGCAGAGCTTGTTGTTTTTGACCATGTTTCGGCGCAATAGGCAGCAATATATGGTTTTTCTGTATCCCGCATACTGCACGCGGAATTCGCCTGCCTGAACGAGGTCCGAGCTGTGTGTGATAGAAACTTAGAAGCAAGACAGCTTCATAAAGAATGGTTCTTCGGAGTTCCCATGTACAGTATTACTCAATCATACCGTAGACCACTGGGCGGTCTGAACAGAGACCGACTTCAATTTCATGCCTGCCCGCTGTGATTTCCGATGGCATCTCCAACCCAGCTAATATGCATCTGCGTTAATGCAATCACGCCACATTCGGCTTTGCAATTTGGCAATATGTGAGCGAAGGTGTGGCAAAGTATGCCTTAGACCTCACACTGTACTTCTTGAAGCTAGAATTATGGCGTGACGCGCATGCGGTGAACCATTTTGCCAGCATGCCCTCCTCAAATGAACGACTCCACTAACTCTTTGAAGACCTTTATTTTCTACTAGCAGCGTAGAAAGGCACAGTCATTAGTCGTATCGATCAGTGGAGAAACAAGCCACGCAACACAATGCGGCCAGCATAAGCAGGATAAGCAGCGCTATCAGTGAGTGCACCATGCAAATCTGAACCAACGCAAACACGTACATCCTCTGATCGCACCACAAATTCGGGGTTGGCGATCGATCGCCTTGATAGAAAGGTGGCTTATATATGGAAAAGACCCAATAGTTGCCCGCTGCGAACCAGCCAGTCAGAAAGAGCGCCAATAGGATTTCGGCCACCCGCATCGAGGCCGATGTGTAAGTAGTGTCTGCATCATGCATATCGCCCACCATCGCGTCGGCTTGCTCATCGCCGTCCTCGCCTTCGTCTTCTTGCCGAATTCGGCGGTGTTTGAGAAAGAGCATAAGCACCATAAGCAGACCACTGCTGCCGCCCACCAACAGGTAGACTGGTATCTCTTTGCGTATAGGACAATCGTCCAGGTATTTGATTCCTGCACGGCGAACGCTGATAGCTTATCACACACTGGTGATAAGAATACCGAATTACTTACCGAAATAGCTCATCACAAGTGTGACGATGAAGAGTACGCCTAGAACGACGCTGACCCATGCTATAAGAGTGCCAGATATGCAACAGCCAGACACACCAGGTCTTCAAGACCTACCTCCGCTCGCCAATATTTTCATCACCTGCCATAGCAGGTCGGGTAATGAGGCGGCCTCTTCGGTGGCTTCTCGCAGCTGATAGGTCAATGAGCCGTACAGACCACCGCCTTCGTCCGTCCATCCTCCTTCGTCCACCATCCATGATCGCTGTTGTTTAGAATCCAAGATTTGACTTTTCTGCGTGGACAAGGTAACAAGGTACAGGCTGCCTGCGACAATGGCGTCCATCTTCTTGATGGATGAACGCAAGAAAGGGGTTGCTGAAGGCACTCCAATTAGGACAAGGAAGGGAAAGGATGTTATTGGATGTTTCTTACTGCACTCATCTCTGCGAAATCATAACGAATAATTCAATCTCGGCTAGTGGCAAGTCCGATTAGTTGCATCGGAGATCAGCAATGCTTACGGCCGAGTAAGAGGCTTTTCCAGCTGGCTCATAGCGTGTCCGAGAGAGAAAGTAGCTACTTGCTGATTTATCAGAAAGAAAAACAAGGTCTCTTCATCTCATCTGCTGGACTATGATCGTGATGAGCCGCGATGAGGCAGTGACGTGTTCGAGCCCCTTAGCGTTACCATGGGCAGCGGTCGTTGCCGTCTTTGCTACGGAATGATGTCCGGTTGGCAATATTAGGTCGAATCTTTTACGATCGAGCGCGCAAATGAGCTCTCTGCGCTTTATTAGATGGTGCACGCTCGCTGGGACACATTTCCCATGTTACCCTCCTTGCCCATCCTAGACTATAGAGAAACCTGTCAAATCGAAAACACGCATTAGTTGCGCCCGGCCTCATGAACAATTCACTTGGACATCTTCCTTTACCCCAGCCGTCAAAACTACACTGATTGGGATTCGGGGCCCGTAGCGGCCATTTCGAACCAAGCTCACGATCGGAGTGGGGACTGAGCAAGGAAATTACTCTCGGGAGGCCGTAAGACCCTGCCGTCTAGTCTGCCATTTGTTTCCTATCTCCACTTCATTATCTCGAATATACTTTATGACGAACCGTGCCGGAAACACTTTCCAATAAGTCGCCTTTCAAATACCCGAATGCGGTCATTTTGAGAATTGCGATGGAAGCAAAGCGCTAGGGACGAACTCGTCAAGAATTATGAGCCTTCCCAAGTACAATTACACAATCGATGCGTCTAAGCACGTGGAAAAGGCAAGCAAAAAGTATGCACTACCCAATCCAACCAAGCGTGTCAAATAAGGCGATGAAATTTGCTTTTATCAATAGCTGTGATCAGGGGTGGATGCGGGCCGGAAGAGTGCTGGTCGTGATGTAATGAAACAGCAGCTAAATCTGTCGACTACAAGGAAGCAAAAACAAGGAAATGCTTGGAATCTGCTAACGAGGCAGAAAGCAGATGTGCTTTGATCGAACGTGACTCGTTCTCGACGGACTCGTGATCTCGTTGACTCGAAGTGCTTTGCATGCTGTGCACGTGTAATTTCATGGAGACAACTACCAAGTGTGCCATACAAATGATACACAATAAGTAGGCGGTGTCAGGTGGTCACTTTATGACCCCTGGATGAGGGGGCTGCTTTGGATTCTGGAAAATTGTAGAAAAGATTGTTCAAAAAGTGAAAAGCTATGATTTAAGTTGAAAACGGAAATGGAATGAGAAAACGAATGACGTGCACACTAGCTAAGAATAGCAGACAGTCCGCTTGGCATAGGTGAATGCCGAATTAGGTCGTGTGATTTATCTTGCTACTCAGACAGTGAGGTAGACCATAATGGACATATACAGCATGTCCCCGCGTTAAGTCGACTCGATGAATACAAAGCACTGTTTGCGACCCAGGCTGATCAAAAGTCAAGTAATTCAGTCTCTTGTTTCAGTCATTCAGCAACCATTCATTCTGTTCGACTTAAGTCTCGTAGGACTACCGAGTCAAACCTCTTTTGCACACTGCTCTGCGTCAATGGGGAAGGGGAAAAACACAGAAATTATGGCTTTTAAACGAGCTCTGTAGCGACAGGTCTTCGATTTGTATGTGTCAAGAGCATAGGTACATTAACTGAAAGCAAATTATGCAAAGATGCAGTCAACTGCCAACAATATTCGAGCTTGATCCTTCTGCTATATCCTGCTTTCATACAGATCCCGCGGGATAGCTTCGTGAGACTGGCGCCTTGGATTGCCTTCGGCAAGCATAAGCACTCGGCCTATATCGCAGATGACACATGACTGATTGAATTTAAGTTCGTGATTAAAAGCTGTCCTGACCTGGCTGCGCCGTCGTGCCTTAGGCAGCACTTGGGTCAGATTTCAGCTAAGTCTGACATTTGGGCGTGAAATAATGGAGTCTCCTTTCAAACAGAAATGCTCCCAAGGCCAAAAAATAGAGTCTGACTTATAATCCAGGATCTACTAAATTAATCAGTCTAGAGGACTCCTTGGGGTCTTCCTGAACATCCAGCCAAGATATCCAAGCTTGACCCCATAGGTTTTCTGGTTAGCTATCTGTAAGCTAATATGGATGCAGAAAGAGAGCACGGTACTTACCATCTTGAACGAAGAGAACACACCACCACCGCCCAGCTTCACTTGATAAGCAGGTGCCTCGAAACACATGCGACCTTTATCCTAGACGGAATGTGATGTTTAGCACACCTCCTTTGAGGAAAAGCATCTCCATTAGTGGCCGACTGCCACTGGTCACAAGGTTTTAACTAGATGTTTGGGCATCTTTTTTGCCAACATTAGCAATTAGGTGCGTGACTAACAGGAGAACGCAACCCAAATATGGTCATTCCTATCTTGTATGGCACAACTTACGATGATCAAGGAAGCGCCAGCTACATCCTATCACATGCTAGTCACACTACCCTTCGCCCGTGGTGTTGTCGCATGACTACTGCAAACTAGGGTACCGTAAATCCTCGTTTGCATACCCTTCGCTACTGTATAACACTCAGGTCGGACCCCTTTGACAATGCAACCTCTCCCCCTAACTTGCATTGGGGGGGGGGGGGGGGATACTTCCTGATTACTTCGAATGGCTGAAAGGCATCTCTAGAAGTAGCTATTGCTAAGTTCTGACACAATGACACTGCCGACTTGCTTTGACTACAGTACTCCGTAAAATCCTCGCTTGCCATGGGCTATAGCATCTCAAATGGGTCCGACCTCGCTGTGAGAGGCAGAACTTTACAATAACTACTACAGATATTGGGAGATGCCTTCCACTCCATCTTCTCCAATGAGCCGTATCGCTGAACTATCGCAACCGGTCCCGCACCGTCAGTCAACATGATCACAAATTTCACCCTGATCAACGATATCGATTCTTTGTGTAATCAATACGAGCGTATCGACGGCCTTGTCGACCCGGCGACGGAGGAACTCGAATATATGCACCATGAGTTGGAACAGAAAACTTCGTCACTTATCGATCGCACTGGTCGCATTGTCGATCAATGCAATAATGAAATGGTATGGTAACGATTTTGAAGCGTGCGACTTACTGTTTCTTACATTATTTCAGGGTGAATTCCTCGAAAACTTGGCCGAAACTGTGTCCAAATTGCACGAACATAGCATTGCTCAGTTTCCGTCTTCAACGCTTTCGAACAGATTGAAATCAATCCAAGATAAAATTGAGAACAAAATCAAGGCAAAGCGTGAAAACTCCGAGTAAACATTTTGCTTTATTTTTGGATTAGCTTTCAGGGAACATTGCATTTTTTAGCAAAAACGGTCGATTACACACTTCTGTCAATGTGAATGTATCAATCGACCGTCTTCTGCTGTCCGAATTGAACGTTCGCAAAAAAGAAGCGAAGCGAGCTGAGTCGAAAAAGCCGGGCCCTCGAGTAGCTCTAATGCCGACAAGCGATTTCAATGCGGGCGATAAGCGCAGATCGCACTCGTCGCAACGCTCTCGAATCGTCATCGGAGAAAGTTCACCTGGGTCGCCGAACGTTTGGACGGATGTGCCGTCCGTCAGTTCCACCACCTTGACGTCGCCTTCGTACAGCAGCCAAATGAAGGCTGAGAGGACACCGACTCCTTTTGACCCTACCCGCGCTCCGGTCAATACGGACGAACGGACACAGCGTGTTTGGATGAAAGGCAATAATGAAAGCGAAGGTGCTGTCGAACCCGCCCTGGACTCGCCTCCTGTTGTCGATGCTGGCAGGATGAACGCAATGTCCAGCAAGGCCATTGCAGCAGAGAGCCAGCTTCAGTCGACGACATCTCGGAGGGGCGTGTGGTTATCGTCCGAACCTGCAGAACAGGTACGAATTTTTTATGTGCACCTTGTAATGCGACCGGTGGAGCTTTTGCACCACGCCAAAAACCCATGCCAGCCTACCGCCTAATTCTTCCGACCTAGTGGCTTAAACGTCACCCTCAGCTGCCGGCTCCGTGCAGAGTATCGATTGCCAGTCGAGCCTCTACAACCTGTCATCTCGGCGATACGAGTGCAGCGGTGCAAGCTCACCGGGTGTATCCGGCTCGTGAGCTTGTGGGCAGGCATACAGTACCTCTCACGCTGGTCGGGCACTGACTGGTGAGTGTTCGACTCGCAGCCAGGTAACGTGCCCAATCACCCTCAAGTGGACGGACATACCTGAGTGATGTGGTAGCATGAAGGGCTGCAGTAAAGTTCTCCCAGCGCCGTGCTCGCCTGGCAGTGGTTACTCACGTCCGTTGGTCCCATCGTGCGAGACTTTCTCCAAAAGGAACCGTGCCCTTGGTTGGGTGTGGCCTCAAGTAGTGACCCGACATTGAAGGGTTGGCAGACACACTCTAAAACCCTGCATGCTGTCATTGGATGGAAAGATGAGCTATGCTAAGAGTCAAGGCCGCCAGACAAAACAGGATTCATTTATCAGAGCGATCGGAATGGGTAAAACTTTGCTGCCTTTTTCAGATATGGTACTTGAGCGGGCCCCGTATATGCTCTGACGTCAGCCTGTGGATCGCCGCCTTCATCACAGTAGCCACCTTGATCATCATCTGGGGTTTCAAAACCAGTGCCACCGCTTGGGTGACAGCCACCAACCATTTGTCTACACTACTTGCCGAATTATGGTGCAACTTGTCCAACGGGATGTGCGAACAAAACGGCTTCTGGTGCAGTGACTACTGCGCTTCGACGGTGCAAAGGGCAGTTTGGGAACGTCATCGACTGTAGCAATATTTAGATTCGAATTCAAATGTTTTATATCCGATTTAGAATTACTCGTCATCGAATCACAGGCACTGTTTCTAGTGTTTTCTGTTCACCATTATAAACAAATCCAGTGGCTTTTCATCAATGTTTTTTGTAGGTCGTGCCATTTTTCTACAGGCAGCTAATCAAAAATATATCCTATGGCTGTGCATATGTCTCTGTGCGATCCTGCATCGGTCACACTGGAGTGAGATAAGCTTGTATAATTCTCAGGAATATCCTGAAGTGCCCATGAGCCATTCACAAACTAGCCAGAACAGGTAAGCAGCAAAAACGAAATGAATCCTGTCCAAGTTATCAACCAGGCCAAGGCAGTGCTTGCACTGCTGCAGGCGATAGTGTCCCTGTAGATACCCACAAAATCTTCGCCCATAACGTGTTCGAGTTTATCTTCTGGCCACACGGGCGTCAATTCAGTTGTTGATGGAGTGAACACAGTTGAAGGATCGTTGGGTGTGTAGAATATGGAGAAGGCCTCCCCTTGGCCACCCCCGTAATACAGTTGTGCATCCATAAACATCTGAGTCCATCGTCTGTGCTCTTCTTCATCGTGGTACCTCTTGGATATGACGGCCACCTTAGCCGGTATCTTCAACCAGTGGCATTTTATATAGTCATCAATCTCTCGTCTCGTCCCGTCCAGACATAACAGCTCAAATGTGGCTCGCGCCGTGGGTTGATCGAGTGTGGCAAAAGTTTCATTGACCACGAAAGCGATGTCGCCAGCGTTCGAATTCGGTTGTGTCAAACATTTCAAGGCACCTAGGCGATCTTTAAATGGACTGCGCTCTCCGCAATGCTCGATATCACTGCCTCCACATAAGGCGCATAAACTTTGAGGGTCGTCAGTTGGGCGTTTCATTGCGGTCGAAATTTCTGGCACGCAACTCTCCCAGAAAAAACCACCAGCGCTGCGAGGATAATCACAGTTGATGATCTTCAAAAACCCGTGTCGCTCGAGCATTGTCAGTGGAGCGTTCCATCCTGATAAAAAATGTACATAAGTCTAGTGATCCGAACCCCTTTCAAAAGTTGGGGTACCTGGATCCAACAATGCAATGAGTTAAGATCATCTACTGGCCCCCATCACGACCTCTCACCCTTCAGAACTATTTCACATCCCATGCGAATCCATACGGAAACTACGGCTCTTTCGCGTCCCTCCCCAGGCCCGTTTGTTTCGACCGTGTGTTCCATCTCACGCGTAGCCCACTGCGGAAGTGAAAAGACTTGCGCATTTCATAGCGTGATCGTGGAAGAATAAGGCCCAAAATTTAGTATAGTCAAAGCTTGGGTAGGACCATATGATGCCTGTAACCAAGCCCGGCATGCGTAGAAGGGAGGTTCAAAAACTCACGATGGGACTGGAGCAAGGCAAGTCTTGCGACTATAACTACAGCACAGCAGACGGGTTGAGGTTTCACAGCCAGGAGAGATCGATTATTCCCTCCAATTCCCCGTTGCCTGCAAGGCACGAGGGTTACATGCCCTAAGATTCAGAATACGCCTTAGTTAACTGTGGGGCCCACTAGGCCACAACCCGTCACATCTCTCAGAGATTCACCCGACTAGTCGTTTCTGTCAATTACTCACCCAAAATGTCATTGGCTCCAGGATGGCACGATCTGGAACCGATCAAATTATGCAATGAAAAATTGGAGCTTTTCTTTACCACGGCCACCGCGTATAATGTCGCATCCGTGTGATCAGAATACTTCTCAGCGAAAATAGGTGTCAAACTGCTTTTGGTGTAAGCAGTATAGGCTTCATCGGGTCTAAGAATAGTCAGATCGGCCGCTCCTTCGCTCACCCACCGAGCGCACTCATCTGTCGATCTGGCGCTCAGGCATTTTAACTGCGGTTTCAGCCGTTTGGCTAGGAAAGCGTACATCATCTGCTCGCACTTGTCCACATGCATGGGCAAGACTACGCACCACCGAAGTGACAGGGGTTGGCCACAGACCAAAGGCGGCAGGGGGCTTGTAAAGGTGCGTAAGAAGACCAGGCCCAAGTAGCGTTCGTAAGTGTCCTGGTAGTAGACTTCGCCCACGCCACTCATGTCCGGCCGAGAGAATACGACCTTGTAAAGCCACGGTGGAGCTTCTTGGGTTCCATTGTTAGTGTACACTTCAAATATCTTCGTGATAGCTTTCCTCCATTTCGTTTGTGTACCAAGGGCGGTCTTGTCACTCACGGCCACCACGTTCCTTTTACTCGCCAACCACGCGCATGGCTTGTTCAATGGACGCCTGGCTCCTTGGATACAAAGTAGGTGATACCGTTCCGGATCCAGATTCGCTTCGATCAAGGCCTCAGAGCTTGTGATGGCCACGTCGGCATCGTTGTTGAGTAAACAGCGGATAGCGCCTGCGGGTCCCGCGTAGTAGTCCTGTTCCGTACACACTGTACGACACAACGAGCACATTTTGCCCCCATATCTCTTCTTCATATCCGGTGATAGTGACCAACGCCCAGGCGCACAACTTTGACCGAAGTATCTGAACAGGCTGGGTATGGTGGTAGTACACTCCCCCTCATTGATCGATATGAACCCCAAAGGGTACAGGACATTGACCAGGGCTTGGTACTGTATGTTATTCTCATCCGCTCCGGCCAAACATAACTTCTTGCCAGCCAAGTCGGCCAGTCCTTCCGTGTACTGCACAGTCTTCTTGACCACCACCACAGCATCGGTCAGCACATCGCTGTCCCCCACTCGCTCACTCAGCAAGGGTTTCAGCTGAAAATACTTGCCCGCCACGAATAACTGTTCCGCATCCAAGTTGACGGCATCGGCCAAATTATCATGGATCAGTTTCATACAATGGAAAGCATGGCGGGCTTCCACGCACATGACTTGCATTAGATGAGCTTGCTGCAATTCGGTGGCCATTTTCTGACATAATTCCTTGCCCGCACGTCCGATCACGCACCATCGCATCAATGGCACAGTCGAGGTGGTCACAGGAAATAGGGTCCATATGAAGATGGTGCCACTAAAGACCAACATTGACAGCGAATTCATATCGGATAGTGCGATCGATAAACTTGGTCTGCTATACGGTCATTTGCGGGCACGAGTTCGTATACGTGTCAAACGGGTGACGAGCCACGGTCCAAGCCAGCTGTACTGAAAGCCCTATTGACTTTACGGGCGTCATGACCTGACGGAGGGCGGACAAACCGTTCGGCGTACCTGTCATGGCTACGCTTTTTGAGTGTGGGGGGGGGGGGGGGCGAGCGAAGGAGCTGCGGTTACGCATTCCATGCCTTTCTACAGACGATGAGACCTGGAAAGCTTCTTTATGCATTTTGACAGCTGACGTCTTGGCACCTTTTTTCAGATTAAAGAAAATTTTGGCACTCCTGCTTGAACGGAGCTTATTTTTTGTATATCCAGAAGCCGGTTAACGGTCAACCTCAAGCCAAAGGCGCGTGAGCTGCCAGCATGCCAGGCCCTTTCACCCCGCGCGGGGCACTTCGACGGTCTTTGAGTCATCCAGGACGGGCATGCGAGGCGCGAGCGTTCCCGGTTTTTCCGGCCGCTTCCGGGGCAAGCCAGCCGCTCGCTATCCCGCGCCACTAGCTCGCGGGTGATGAACTCTGATCCTGGACCGCTCGATGCAGGTCTGCTGACCAATACAGCTCAGAACAGAGCAGTGCTGGACAGTGAATTTTACTCTCCAAGAAATAAATGGCCATCGGTCAACCAGGGGATCTGCACGTCAGAGTTACATGTACTATTCCTGAAATGCACAAAAACTGACCTTGCCCTAGTAAGATTTACTTGAACAAAATACTACAGTACCCTCAGAAAATACGTGGATCACCTGCGTACACATGACACAATTTGATCTGACTGACTGCACCATAGATAGATCAAGAAAGGCGCGAGATATTAGACACCGGGGAGAAGCACAGGAAGCACATTCAACGTATAAATTACATAAACTATGGAAACTCGTTAAAACCCAACAAGTGAGTAATATGGGAGCAAATTGTACTGCGAGCATTCGTAGTTCAGTACCCGGATGGATAGCCACCAGCTTTTCTATAATCACTATTGGCGTATATCCGACCATTCTCGCTTCGAAATATGGCTGTGGCAGCTGTAGAAAATGTACCCAAAACTGTAAAATTTTGCCCCTTTGCAGTCAACTTCTGAAGGTAAGCCTGCAACGAAGGAATGAATAGCATAATTCATCGAGAACAGTGCCCGTTTTGACTCACTTTTGGGAACCCGGGCTCGAACTCAGATTGGAATGGTGTCAGCTGATTGTGCAATCGAGGCGATTCTATAGCCTCCCTGGCATTTTGTCCAAACCATAGCAATCGCATGATTAATTGCGCTGTCGCAGTGATAATACGCGAGCCACCAGCGGAACCCGCAACCACACGTACATCACCCGATGTGCTATTGAAGACGATGATGGGCGACATCGAGGACAAAGGCCGTTTCCGAGGTTCGATAAAGTTGGCCGTTGATGGGGCGAAACCGAAATAGTTTGGTGCTGATGGATTGGAGAAGTCGTCCATTTCATCATTCCATATAATACCAGTCGAAGTAGAGCGAACGCGGGCACCAAAGCTAGGCGGTTAAACGTACAGTAGTACAGTGTTGGCGGGACAGGGAAAAGGACAGGAGAGGACAGAACCTCGGTTACCAGCTGAGTGCACACACATAAGCACGCTCATGTCAGTCAGTAAACCGAGGCCCATGGTTTTGGGGGATTCCAAGGTGATTTTTGTGAGCTTTGACGCCCCTCGAATTCATGTCGCTCCCCACGACCACTCCTACTTTAGGGATAAGCATGAAGTTTCAGTGCCTTCGAGATACTTTGTGTCGATGGATGCCCCGAGAGCACTTTCGATCACGACAAGGGCCTTCCTGTGCAAAACTTGCTTACTACAAATTGATCGTAGTGGTTATGGAAACCGCGTTGCCCTCCTCGTCCAGAACAGAAATGTGAGACGTGCCGTGATCTTCGGGCACTGAGAAAACAGAATTTTGCAGATAGTACTTCATATCGGGATAAGCCTCCTTCATTATCTTGCTTCTAACAAACGAGCCGTATTCTGGCGTAGTGATATTCAGGGCAATGCTCAGTGCTTCCTTCACGAAGTCTATGTCACCGAGTCGTGTCCTCGAAGCGTACACGAATTTCATAGCTTCTAGAAGCCTGTGGTAGGTCTCGACTTGGTAGTCCACATCTTGCAGTTTCTCTTTTGTAATATTATAGCCTGAAAAAGTTTTTAAACCTTTTCTATGTTAGCTCTTCGAGGTGGCGAATTCCATCCAAGCATTCTCGGAGCAAGGAGCACAACATCCGGCTCGAGTAGGGCAAACACGCGATGGCTGTCCACTCACAATAGCGTTAAACTAACTTTTCTCGTGTAAACAGTGCCCACGGGTGGCGGCAGGGACTGTTCGTGCTTATTATAGAACTGGATTTACACCCACTCGAGAAGAAATAATGACGTTTCAGTACAGGGCCTCCTATGGACGCCGGCGCCTTATACCTACCCTGCATTACATTCAGAAGTGCTAACGTGACCGAAGCTGATGAGGGAGGAGGAGGACCACACGCGCTCAAATCGGCACCGAGTCTTGCGGACATTACTGGCCTCTCGTCACCAAATTTGGCTCGATATTCTTGGAAATCTTCAGCTGTTATGATTCCGCCTGAAAAAAGAGCCATAGGGCTATTTAAAACAATCAAGCAGGGCGGAAACGAGTACCGTTTTTCTTGAATTCATCCGCCATCATTTTAGTGAAGTTGCTATTGTAAAACCAATCAATCGGGTCTTTAGCATTGGCCAAATCATAGAGTGTCAGTGCTAGTGCTGGTCTTCGCATCACTTCGCCTTCCTCGAATAATTTGCCCGTCTGCTTGTTTATAAAGATACTGAAAACCTGGGTGTTTGTGCACTTATTGATCATACACGACAGCCCCTATGTGCCTGCTCTCCACAATGGCAATCCACCCTTACCTTCTCAGCGATTCTTCCCTCATGATAGCATCTTTCTGGTTCTGAATAGCTTTCGCCAAGGCCCCCGATACAGGGTACCCGAACTGACACAAATCGGCTGCGGGTGTTACCAGCTCACGCCACGCGATCCTTCCACTACTCCCAAGTTGATATGCTTTATACAAACCATAGATTTCGCCTGGAACTCCAACAGCTAGCCAGCCTGAAATGGATGACACCGCTGGTTGATCATGATCGTTCGTGTTTTACGGACTGGCCTTTGGACCCCCCTCCCCCCTCATGTTTTATCTCCTTGCGCAGAGTAATAAATAAAATTACAAACCCAGTTGTGACGCCTTGCTGTTGTTGCCATACATGTCCTTCGCGGCGGCCAGAGGTGCCTGTTCCCGTGCGTCAATTATTAAACAAGACTTGGTCGTTCTGAAAAATGTGCAAAACTTGTCTCTTTTCAATGAAAACGTATCATCACATGTGCAAATATTGGCCGAACGGTCTACGAACTGGATGTGTCTGCTAGCACATTTTCTCCTTGCATTGTCGCCCGTGACGAATAGGACTGTACAGGCAGTATATGTACATCATACGAGGACTATACACCGGCATATACATTATACTGCCATGCACGACCTACGAAATTGGACTGACGGTCAACCGTGCCCAAGTGAAGACAAGTGACACGACTTGGCTTCGTGTCAAAACAGCAGAGTAGAGACCTTGTCTCCCTGTACTGTACAGAAAGCCTGAATGATGCAAGAAGTTGGCCCCGAAGTCAAGCATAGTGAACAAATTGACACAAGTTAGCAAACGAGACAAGCCTTCCGCAAGACAAGACCAGCTTTGATCTTTGCTTTCTTCAAAAGCTGGTTGCCGAGACTCGTCAACAGCTCAAGGGGTAGGTGAACACGGAAGCGAAAAGAGAGTCTGATGCCATTCACTCGTGTGTTACAACTCACCGGTTATAAATGGTCATCAAGTGTCCACCTCCGACACCAGTACTGTGCGAATCCATGATCCCGATGCAGAAAACGGCTAGAACATAATCGGTCATGAATTTACACACTAAAGCAGCGCGGTGGTAGCCCTACTAGCAATCATAGAATCGACGGCATTTCCACCCCTGATCAGAATATTCCTGCCGATTTCTGAACAAATTCCATTATCAGCCGCCACTGCTGCACGAGAAAAGTTGCCCAAATAACCTTCGGCTGGTGTTGGCCATTGCGGGAGCTGCGGAGTGGTTTTACAGATTAGAGTGCAATCAGTGGGAGCACAGAGTAGAGGGCTTGTTTCTAGGAATGCTAGTGAGACTATGAGAAGGGGCCTAGCCATTTGGCATCTAAGACAGTATTCGATTGCGAAACCCATCTTGGGCAACCTGCTCTTCGACCATTAGGCGGCTGTTCTGCCTGCAAATGCCAGTTTAAAAGCATTTTTCAAGAAAACACCAAGGCCTTCTGTTCCGCATCAATTATGTGCTGACAGCTGGATGGACATTCGCTGCTAGGGTGAAAAAACGAAATGTGGGAAAACATAATCGCCTTGTCACTGGCCACTATCCCACTGGCTTGGCTGAAACCATGGTCCTTGATAAGACAACAGAACGGGACCAAACTAACTGATTAGTAATTAATTTTGTTATTTTGCTGGAAATAATTGAATAGAATTTCGACTATTTACCTGCCCGCTGAGACTGTTTTCTAAGTCATGACCTCGGGTGACGTAGTTGGCGAGTAGAACGGCCAAAATAATGCTGGCTATCATGAAGACGACGCACAGTGTGAGGGCGATTTGAAATAACCATCTCTTTTGCCTAAAACGCGGCACGTAAGTACCAATTGCAGATGTAGTCTGAGGGGTGTGGTCCGTATTTTAGTTGGTGTTACACCAGCTGTAAATATATTTGGTCAACTGCCACGCGACCTCCTTTTCCAAATCGACGCACTTGACTACTGCCGATTAGGCGTACGTACTTGGAAACTTTTTCCAACACTAACTCGCCCACGTTTCGTCCGTTCTCCACACGCGCCATGGCTGATTGTGGAAGAGTGCCTGAGCAGTGAGTCCGGTACAGCCAATACTTGGTCAGCCAGCCAAACTGGTACGTTGCCGGACGACGATGGTGTTTGAGCCTCTCGACGACAGGCGACAACCGCCCGCTTGTGACGAGATCAGTCGCTACTAGCTGCTCCTGGCCCGCCTAGCCCTGCCCACCTCCTCTCAAGCTTTTGGCGGTCCCATTTGCAGGCGGCAATGTTTGAGAAGCAACATCGTAACAGGCGTGCAGTATTCGAGTACACAAAATTCCTGCACGACTATACATGGTCTACAGAAAGGTCTGCTACCTCGAACGCAGTGGCAGTTACTGCACAGGACATGTGCTATAAAAGGCACTGCACTTTTTGTACTATGTACCTCTAATCGATATTTACTCAACCTTGTACTCGTATGAGGCACGTGAATGTCTGCCTGAAAAATCTAGATCAACTAACTCGGGTGTGCGATGCCTTTAATGAGCACAGTTAAACTTAATAACCCCATTTGCTCATGGCTATCTTTTTAGGACAAGGAGCTGCTTTGGCTTCCTTAAGCCCAAAGTATAGTTCGATGCGATGCGTCAAATAAGCGTGCGATACGGCAATTTGGGGTGACCTGACAATGTAAAAAGATGCCTAAACCGTCGCATCGCAAGCTTATTTGACGCATCGCATCGAACTATACTTCCAGCTTTAGTGCCCATGTTATCTTATACGAGTACGACCTACGCGGCCACTCAACAGAAGCCTGTGCTAGCATCACATGACAACAACTAATTGTTTTTCTCCGTCCAAAGAAACAAAATCTTTGAAACTTAAACCGAGCTAAGACACCGTATCGCACGCCGCCGTACAGACCATGTCTTACAGTCGTGTCTGAAAGTTTGAGGTTTTGTGACGTGTTTTCAGAAATTGACTTACCTGAAGCCGTTGGCTGATGTTTACGGTCTCTCCGGATCTGCGGCGAAGAAAATCACAATAGGCTATAAGATAAAGATTGTAGAGGTTTGGCCTGGGGGGAGCAGGACACTTGACGTCATTGTGTTGTAGGTGTATAGATGGCATGCCTGTGACGTGATTCTACGTAGAGAATGGCGCTGCCTGCAGTGATGCTCGCTGCGAAGTAGGTTGCACACTACTGTATCATCGTTCATCGTATACTTACACGTGCAGCCGAGCTGATGTGTGGAAGTAAAGACGTCATGATGCCCTGTGCTTCTCCCGCCTCAGTACGGCTACTCCTTACGAGTTAAGCGTGTGAGAGCAAGAAGGTGTTCAAAATGGACCCATCTCTCGCAATGGACTCATGTGTCTTAGTCGATGTCATGGATTTCCCTACTAACTCGTGACGATATAATAAAAAACAGTGTTCAAAATGGGATGACTTCAGGCCATTTTAGGCACGGAGGCATGCTTGCAAATACCATCGGTGAACTCCACTCGTACAACGCGATGGCTGGGAGCCCTTTTTTGCCTCATTCAATTTACCACAAGAAAGCATAGACGGCAACGGATCGTGATCGTGTCACGCTCATATGCTTCCTTGAAGTACTTTAGTCTGATCACACCTGGTTCACTGATTTGTGACGTAAACGAAGTGATAGATAGGGTTTTTACTTCAAAACGCTTTGTTACGCGAAGCGCCATCAGACATACCTTTGGTATTTGCTTTCGATCAGAGCATTAGCGTCCTCGCCCCTTGCGCCATCTTATCACAGGGAGTGAGCAAAGGGCGTTCCTGGGTGTTGTCTTCCTGACTATAGGGCGGACGGTGCCAAGAGCAGCATAGACTGATAACGGCGCGGCCCTGATAAAACTTACCCTTACTATGCCCGCCATCTTTTTCCAGACGCTCATTAGGGTCGAACTCACGTAACAGCAATCCGGATCGCAGCAACTTCTGGCTAACAGCAAAGGTTTGCCCCAAACCGTTTTTTTCAGCCATGTTTTGTATAGTTGCGCTTTGAATGACATCAACACTCTGATGACAGCGACCGTTTTTGCCGCCACAAGTCCATTCTGCATTTGACGCTAAAGGAGGAACTGGCAGATCAGGTTCAGGAGCATTTTTTTGCATGGGGCTCATTTACGTAACATTTCCTTATCCTATTCTTAGCTTTAGTTAGGGCCAGTTGGAAAAGTAGAAAGCGAAAAAGATGCTGACAAAGTGTAAGAAGAGAAAGATCCCTGACCTCTTTTGGGAATGAATAACACTGTACATGTGTGTTGGTATGTTGCAAACCGAAAGTCAAAAATGCGAGATTGACATAAATACCAAGTGGAATGCATGTTCTTGCGTTGCTCTCCGTATTGCTTGGCAGCGAGTGGCTGGACTCGTCCCGGGTTCGATCCCCGGTGATGGAGGTCGGTTTGCGAACCATAAATTCTCGCTGACCATGCACGCCAGGCCGTGGGTGACTCACCCGGTACCGTCGAGGTGCTCCACGTGGAGAGACGGATGCCAAACGAGGAGACAGTATCGGCTGTCAAACACCGACAGGGTTTTAACGCCCGCCCGCCATCGTCCGCGGAAGTCGGTGTTCTGTTCAGGATGCCCTCGCGGGGAGGTGCTCCGCAGAGGGCCGCTGCTGTGTGTGGTGGCCCCCCGCACAGCCCTGCTTATAAGGTTTGACTGCTGGCCGGCTATAGGCAAACCGGGCTCCGGCCAACAAAAAAAGATCCCTGACCTCTTTGGGGAATGAATAACACTGTACATGTGAGTTGGTATGTTGCAAACCGAATATCAAAAATGCGAGATTGACATAAAGACCAAGTGGACTGCATGTTCTTGTGTTGTAGTGATGCAATAGGATACTGTTTTGGCCAACTTCGGATAGCAGCGACCAACAACTTTTTTGGCGGTCCAGAGCGATTAGAGTCAAGTTAGTTCGAGTGTACACAATGGGAACACACACTCACAGCTCGCTATAGGGCGTGTGCCATAGGCGTCACAGGTTGCTGGGTATGGGCGTTGGGCGTGCTAGGCTTAGGCTATCAGGCAGACGGTCGTATAAGCGTGCTTAGTCTATATATGTACATACGTATCAGTTATTGCCATGCCTTTGTGCCCCACCCGTAGGCAAGATCCTTGGAGTCTTGTAAAGCCAGTCAAGGAAGCGGTGGGGCCTTCGCTTCGCTCTCGCGAGCCGTAATAGATACTGTTCACAACACATGTAGTGGGTCCACAGTTCGTTTCCACCTCATTTTCCTTCTGTCAATTCGATTATCACGTGACATTGCCTCGTGTCCTTTCCCTTCCGGTGTCCTATCATCTTGCACTCATTGCACTCGGAACGATTTACCACGCCGCGAGTCGAACTCCTGCGGGTTGGTACCCGTTCTGTATATTAACCGTACTCTAATTATTTTTGGGAACCCCCAGTGACTAGTCCGAATCTTGCAACCAAGATTTCCGCCCCGTATCAAGGGGTGCTACTACACAGTCGTTGGGTTTTAACGAAAGTACATCAGATGGCTTATCAACAGGTTACAATAGGTACTGAAAGGAAAAGAAATTATAGACCGCTAGTCTGGGGAGGATAGCACTTCACCCAGAAGCATCACCTTTTCAGCCATGGACTAGTCGGAAGACATGGTTGCCTGGGGTTTTCCGGCCGATCTCTTCCTCCAGTAATACAGACCCAGACGTACTACAGTGCATTCAAGGAACGAAACATAAATCCCCCCCCCCCCCCCCCTATTCACACGCACCCATAGTCGCACCATTATTTTATGACAAATTTACTGCTATGCATCATTTCTCACCCAACCTGTACCACACCCAGCGGGGATAGGTGGGTATAGATGCTGCAACCTGAAGATGCGTCAGAGCCTCCTCCTTAGCCTCGCTATCTACAATCTGTCGAATATTGTCAGTCGGTGTGGATCTGGCTTTGAGCATGGTGTGACTTATTGCGCATGCTTTTTCATAACTTTATCGTGCGTTTATAAGCAGACCGTGCGGGCTTTTGATGCCGCATGAAATAAAGCGTGCTTGGCGTCGTTGTCAAAATCGACATGGGCTATTCTATTGCGCATCCTCCATCTGGGCCAATACGTGTACCTTGGGTCCATGGTTCTGCGGGGAAGGATACTCTCGAATTGGTCTCCACTGCCAGTGTCCCAGACTATTGATGGTTTTGCTGTATATACTTCCTATGAATTTGCCCACTTCCAAAGCAACGGTCAAAGTCACTCAAACCAGCGAGCTACTGTGACCAAGAGCACCCCAGCCGTCCTAGCCAGCACGGATATCAAATCTGCCGGCAGATGTGATACCCGTTGCTTCACTGCGCGCAACAGGATTCTTGCAAATCGCAGCATCGCTTGTGAAAGTGCAATTGCATCTGGCTGTGCACAATCGATCTGATTTAACAGCAAGAGGTAACTGAGACCCCTGCGGATAGGCCATATCAAACGACGACAGGTCTGTCAAGTCAATCGGACTTAAATGATAGGTAGTCACGGTGACCATTGGACTGGAATCGTGTAGCCTACACATGGCTGGATAGGTGCGCCCCAAAGTCGTAAGGTTATGCATGTGATGACATAGGAGACATACTTTTGTACTGTCAGGCCTGCTATCCCTTTCACCACACGGCTTTGTGTTTCTGTGATGCGGCGGAGCACCAGAATTCGGTACTTCCCTGTTCATTCACTAAGCAGCAATCATATCACACTCTAAGCCCCTTTAGACCACCCCCGGTACTCCACCAGCCAGGCATGCAAATGCACTCTGGTGCCCATCCCAGTTGCGCTTCGGCTGCTTTTGGTCGGAGTAAAACATGAACATGAACATGGCGCAGACACGGAGTCGTCTCTGTCACAAATCACGCAACTTTCCCATGACCCGAGTTGGTCCCACGGCCGTTGCGAAGCACTCAATGATGAAGGCGAAAGTGCGAAACGATCGAGAGTCGTGCATTGCCTCGACGAGAAAAGGCTAATTCTTGCAAACAACAATGGTCTTGGTCCGTTACTCGGGATTAAGGCGTTTTTATGCATTCATTCGGGCAAAACTTTTACTCCGCCTTATGCCTTGTTCGCCTCGGGCCAAGGATTATTGTTGAGCATATTTACGGCCAGTCGAACATAGCACTTATTGTGGAATGGTGAAACGGTCAATTGTTACGTGTCGTCGACGCGTTCACACAAATTATGAGCCGAACAATCTCAGCCACCATTACGTACCCTTTGCAAATACTAAAATGCTCCGTTATGCGCAAAAATGCGCAACTCTCTCCTCGCTCGCGCCTCCCCCCACCAGTCGAACGCGTCCTCATTCGCACCTGAGATGAACAAAACTCGTTGAATAGGCCAAATACAAAACATGAACTTTCTTCCTCGGACCTTACTGTAGATACGGACTGGTGCGTGTGCACCCCGCTGTCAACGACTCACAGTCGATTTCGCTCCCCCCCCCCCCCCCCGGCCAACAATAGGCCTAAAACGCCAGAAGTTCACAATCGGTAATAGTCATAATAACGAACATTCTATTACCTCGATTATTCACGATGAATAAGGAAAAATGTCTCCCGCAGCCGTGCACGCAATAAGCCAATCTAGTAACAATTTTTCGCCTCATTGAACAACCTAAGAAGAAGGCCAATGCGCAACCTATACTTGGCAAAATGATCAGTAATGAGCCGTGACCAAGTCCTACATTGACCAGGCCACATACTGTACTCTTCTGCTCCTATTATCACTGATTGCATGCGAAACCAGGAGACTGCACCGAACGGGCGCGTGTGTAGATTACCGACTTACAGGTATTTTGTAACTGAAGCTTGCGAAGCATGTCGTGCCGCCTTCCATGCAGACACTGCTGAAGTGCACGTGCCTGCTATACTGTAGAGGCACTCTTGCTAGATAGGCACCCCAATCAGCTCACGGTCAGGATAGGCTCTAATGAGAGTGCACTTCATTAGACCGCTTAGAGAATGAGCAAATTTGCGACCATCTGTAGCAGGCATTGAAAAATAGAGCATTTGCTAGAATAAACATTTTTGGGTGGTGAGAGGAATTGGCTTCGATTTGGGTCAGTCGAGTATCGATAGCCACCTCGGCCTGGCAACTGTAGAGAACACACTCGTCAACCATTGACTCAATTGTGCAGGCGTGGGGTAATCAGAGAACAATGGCCACTGCTCCTCCTTCTACCATCGTTTAACATAATCGCGCTGAACGCGAATACAATGGGCGCCTAATACGGACGGAGCCAGCTCGGGCCACACCGTCGCCACGCCACACGACGACGATTAAAGAAATAAGCTCGAGACAAGAGTTCAGGCCTCCTGGCACCGCAACGCAAACTCGACCCATTCAAAGGTGTCAACTAATTAGTACTCGCGTGTGGTGCCATTCGGGTTATCGGCCACGGGTGGGCCTACTGCCATTACGGGGTTGAGATGACTGGCGCCGGCCGCGGGCCATCGCGCATTAGCGAGGCGCCAAATCGTACACGCAATTGCTTGTTTACGTCCCTGTATGACCGACCACCACGCCATATGCCCACTGTACTCTAGAGTGATGGTTATGCACTTCAAAACACAGCTCAATCGCGCAGACTGACTTGAGGCATTTTTAAGAGTTATACTGTTCATGAAGAGACACCAGAAAGACTACACACTCATGAAATTATCATCTGTTTTTCATTTGAAAAGGGCATGAATTCTGAGGAAATACATTATCTATCTGTCATCCATCTCGCCAAACTCGCCTTGGCTGGCCGGCCGCGGAGGGCGGGGTCGAAGGGGAGGATTGGCCACGTCGCTGCCGCCAATCGACGCTCGTTTTGGCCAACTAGACTCGCTCGATCGACGGAAATAACGGAATTACGAGCCAATTGAGGAAGGGCGCTAATGCGGCTACTGTACCCGTCCTTCCTCCTCTTTCTCTCCCCTTCATTCGCCTGTTTCTGAGTCCAGTGCGAACAGTCGTCTCGTCCGTTTCCCTCTCTCCACCCAATTTTCGCATTATCGCTCGGCTCTGCCACTTTCACACTCGGCCATGTTGAGCGGATTGCATCCGAGTCATCAGTCTCAAGCTGCTTCATACGCACCGGGCGTGGGTTCGGCATCGGCGGCCCGTATGCCTTTTGCTATCCACGAACTACTCGGACTGAGTACCCAAACATCGACCAATTACCAAAGAACCGATGGAGCCGCCAATCTGGCCTCCCAATACGCAGTTTATGCTTCGGGAAATGGAAACGGTTTCCAAAATAATACCGATACAGTCCCGGTCACAACGGCGGCTACCACGGCTTTTCCGTGTAACTTCGACGCGGCCCAAATGGCAGCTCGGCAACATTTTTTGGCCGCCGCCGCTGCCAATAGCACATTGGAGAATATGGTGGGCGGGTTCCGGTCTCATCATCACCATCAAATGCTGGACTTCAACAATGGTAAGTAGGCAAGGTCCAAAAAATGGGCACACGTATTGAGCAAAGTGTTGCTGCACAACATCCCCATTTAGTTCAAGAGGCCATTATTGGCTGTCCGAGAGGCTTGATCAAATTCGAGCCAAGTACTCGAACGAGCTAGAGAAGGCCTCTTAGCTGAGAATCAAGGAGGGATTAAACTTTTATCCAATAAATCTAATTTTCTCGTCCCGTCAAGAATCTCCCCTAATTTGTCAACGCTGTGTAAGCAGACAACGGTCTGATTTGATTTTCACCCTCCTCGGCGCCAGGGCAGTACTCGGCCGAACGTGTCCATACAAGGCCACAACGAAAATTCGCTTATTCTTGTAATTCTATTAGATAGCTCGAGTGTGCTCGCCCTCTCCCAAAGCCCAAATGAATGTTTGATTCAGTGCTCATTATGTCTGGTATTTCGGTGATTGATGACAGAAAAAATGTATCCTTACGGAAGCCATTTTTACAGGACCTCTAAAAATGGCTGACTTCCAAGATAAGGCTGCCGCTTACGGAAATGCCAATGCTGCTGCAGCGGCTGCGTTCGGCCTGCAGACTCAACAGTTGCATCAACAGCAGCACCAGCAGCAGCAACAACCTCAACAGGGTCAGCAGGAACAACTGTCGCCGAATACGACTAGCGGAAAGAAGAGGAAGAAGCGACGACACAGGTGAGCCAGACAGAGGGACTGAACTGAAAGTTTTGCAACCCTCTGCCGGTGGGTTTTGGCGAGTCGGAGGGAGAAATCGATACCCCTCTGGCTGGGAGACGTACTGGACAGAAGTCACAGTTTGGGTGACAATGGCTGCTTGGGGTAGACAACGGAGCTGGGATGTGGGAGCCGTTCATGTGACGAGTGTCTGTGGCGGCGAGTACGTAGTGTAGTTTCGGATACGCCATTCAAGCATTCTGGTCAGAGTGATCCAGTGATCTTGAAGAGTTAGCATCAGAAGAAAGCAAGGATCGGCTGGATTGGAGTAGCCGCCAAAGAGTCTTTCTCAAGTCTGCAGCTCTGGCACACTTGAATTTTTTATGTGTTTCATATTGCTAGACAGGCAAAGGCAAGACACTTGGTCGGAGTGACACCTCTAGGTGGAAGGAATCGGTGGTAATCTGGGTGAGAACCCTGGTCCTCCTCTTTTTGAATGAGGATCGGGAGTGTCCTCTGCAAACGGGTCCACCTTGGCCTCCACCAGAGTCATCTATTTACGCGTCTTACCTTCTCGGCTGGACCCTACCTACAATGCCCCCTCATCTTCTAGAACCATCTTCACTCAGTACCAATTAGAAGAACTGGAGAAAGCTTTCCAAGACGCCCACTACCCGGACGTGTACGCGCGTGAGATGCTGGCTCTGAAGACGGATCTACCGGAGGATCGAATCCAAGTCTGGGTAAGCACCGGCCTGCACTAGCGCCTGCTGTAACAGCACTATTGTGTACTTTTATTCCAGTTCCAAAATCGTCGTGCCAAATGGCGCAAAACTGAGAAATGTTGGGGCAAGAGTACAATCATGGCCGAGTACGGTCTGTACGGGGCCATGGTCCGTCACTCGTTGCCCCTGCCAGACACCATCGTCAGATCACTGAAAAATGGCAATCCGGAGGAGTCGTGCGCACCTTGGCTATTAGGTAAGGCAGCATCAAGTCGACCCGACCACCTGTCCTACCTTTCGTAACCGACTAAAGCCTGCGCTCCAGGAATGCACAAGAAATCATTGGAGGCGGCTGCTCATTTACAGTCGGGGGATGGCATGGGCAGTCCGAGCGGTGCAGAGGACAGTCGTTGCGATGAGGACGATGAGGACGAGGATGGCATGGACGACACGAGACTCGATCGGGGCGCAATGGCCAACGGCAATAGGAAGAACTGTGACGACTCCAGGGCCAACAGCATCGCCTCGTTGCGTGCCAAGGCCCAGGAGCACGCGGACAAACTGCACCAGGAGCTGGTGACTAAGGACGCCCTCGGTCACCACCACCACACCCAAAGGACTGTCGCAGCCAGCAACGCCGTCTTCGACTTTCGCAATGCTATGGGCAATATGGTAATGTAGTCGATGCCGCTTACTGTAGAATACTATGTGCAAGGGTTGGGAGGACCCGAGATACCTCGTGCTATCTTTTGTGTTGTACATGATTTTCGCTTGGATCTCCGACCATAGCCAATGGCTCGTTTTCACAGAGCTGTGTTACCAGCCGGTTTGCATTTTTAGATTGTGTCATTTCGCAATAAACCTTTCTCGGCAAGATGGTGTCGTAAATAAGGGCACGATTTTGATAAGCCGCGTATTAGGAGCAGCTGCGCGGGCCTAGTTTATGTGTTCAATTTGGTCGGTGACAGCATCTCGAAAAGAAGTTTTACGATTCCTTGTAGAATAATTAATTTTAGCAAAGATTATTTGCCGAGGCTGGCAGCAGGCTATTTAATTCGAGCAGTCGAGTCTCGAAAATGGGATGAGGAAATGAGAGAAGCTCGGGCAGCACTTAGCCGTATTAAAATACTTGCCCCCTCCCCTGCCAAACAGACCAGTGTAATCGGAGAGGCGACGACACACGACCGCCCTTCACTTTCTAAAAATTAGGACCGATGGAGGCCGAATTAGTAATTTTCTCATTTTCTTCCCTATGATACAACAAACAGCAGCCATCGATCGCAATAGGCCACCTCGCGTAACACGATCTGTCACGGCTGGTATACAGTACCACCAACCACCTCCTCACGTTCCCCTAAATCGCATCAATTAGTGTAAATTAAGCGGAAAACCAATCGCTCGCCCCTTTTTACTTGAACATTCGTTAGCCATTAGCAGATGGAAACATAACTCGGCCCAGTCGCCCGCCAGTTACCCAAGCTTATCCGATGTCGAAAAACGCCTACGAACTGAATAAACTATCGTAATCCGCACGTGCTCATCCCCCGACCCCCCGAACGTGCCCCGGACAGCTGGCCGAAGGACGCCCTCACGGCCCGATGACCACTCGACCCTGTGAACATATTTCGCGAGAAATCAAGCAATTCTCCGCGGCTACAGTAGGACACAGGCTCATTATAGGCCACTCAGGCTCTCAAGTGGGCGCCTACCTGGCCGCACGACGAAGCACTTAAGAAAAGAATGGAACGTTCGTTTATGGAAAACTGGCTCCTTAATCGTCCTAACGACCTATCATGCGTATGGAAAACGCTTAATCAAGAAAGCAGTTTTTAGGTATAAAGAACTCGACCTTTCTTGTCTCCCGGCGAGTCTTCTAAAGGCCGCTATTTTGCAATTAGTTAAATTAACAATTCAAAGCCGAAACGACAACCGGCTCCTCTTTCGCTCGGCCACTTGTGCACACGGCATATTTTCTCTTTCACCGTCGTCGAGTCTGTAATGGGCGAATGAAATATCGTAAATTGGGTCCCGGCCGCCCTAATCAACTGCCGACCACTGTGCTCGGGCGGATCGACTGCTGCGTTTAGGATTCGACTAGCTACCCTCTTCTCCCCTAATAAACCAAACCGGCCATTAACGTCACCAACGGAATTGAAAAACAAGCGCGACAAAATGAGCTCAACTCGCAGTGAAAACAAGCGAGGACCAATCGCGTGCATGGACCAGCAAAAACGAGGATCTAGGGCTCTTATTCTGCGCCTAATTCTTGCATCAAGATTGCATCGATCGAAAAACCTTACTGTATCCACCAAATACATGTTAAACGAAAGCAAAAACGATTACCAAACGCAATCAGACACGTCCAACCGATCACATCCACACCACGTCATGCTCATATCCCAGCACCATCGCCGGCACCAGCGTGCAGGTTTTTCGTCAGCTACAAAAACAAAAGTCCACATTAGCACTAGCTTATGCGACAAAGGCAACTCACTTTATCGATTTCCCAATTCACGTATTCCGGAGTCGTAGCGGCAACATATTCCTGGATCAGTTCGTGTACCACCCGTCGACTGTCGTCCAATTCGCCTTCCAATCTGCCAGCGAACGATGCCTCCTTGCGCAACTGGTCCAAGAAGGCCCCTTTGTTCCGTAATCGATCGTACTGACTTAACGTGCGCTCGAAGAGCTGAAAACAGACAGTTCCTAGCGCTACCTCTAAGTCTGCAGTAAGACTGCCATCTACTGCAGCCAGCGCCCAGGTAGTGGAAGACCCGAAACTTCAAAGGACTGGAAAGACGGCTGGAAACATCAAAGTGATTGATCTGTCTCCCTGCTGGCTGGTGGACAGTATCGATTGCCTACAGGAATGCTCGTGATACTGCTCATGTCACGTCATGTCATTTTTTATCCATAGCCAAGCACACAGTACAAAGCGCACTCGAGGGCTAAGGAACACATATTTGACAATTTTGACCCAGGCGGGAGTCAAAACCTCCCCTCCAAGTGTGAGAGGCAGCCGCCCTAACCGCCAGACCACGACTGAGACAAAGTCGCAGTTAAACAAGCACTTGCTAAACCCCCAGTACTTACACTGCTGATTTCAGTGCTATTGGCCAGCATCAAACCCGACACGCGGTGACCAGTGGTAACATAAGGCGACTTTCGTGACAAAGCCACTTGAATACTGGCTGGACCCCACGGAATAAACTGGATTAATTTGCGTTCACGAATACGTTGCAAACTTTGATGCACCTGAAAATAGGAAAACTATATCCTTGCCCCCCCCAACCACGATTGCTCAACTGACTTGAATGGGATCAACCTCGCCTTGTATAATGTTCAAGACGGAGATATAACAATGCTGAATCGATTTGTTCTTGTGCGGACCCGTCGACACCATCATATTCTTAGGTTGTAACAGGCGTCGCATCACATCCAACACGGTGGTCTTCCGAATATTGGCAGTCTGAAACATCAAAATTATCCACTCCCTAGGTTAATAGCAGTCGTCCCTTCCTTTCCATGCCCTTATGCACACCCTAACTAAACACAGAAGCTACAGCACAGTCCATGCGCTCACTGTCAATCCCGTCCGGCCAAAGATGCAAAAGCTTAACGTACCTGATGCTCCGCAGTCAAAGGCGTATAGCCAGTCATCAGAAAATGTAAACGCCGTGTGGGAATCAAGGAAGCGATCAAACTGATCAGATCATTGTTCATATAACCCGGATAACGTAACGTGGCTGTGCTGGCCGACATTATAGTCGATACGAGAGAATTGATTTGAGCGAACGTAGGATTCGAAATACGCAGTCGTTCAGCCGCGATACGATTCAAGGCCGTATTGTCCAAAACAACCTATAACGATTGAGAAATGCATCAAAAATACGAAATCTTCATCAGACTTACCACGCAATCGGCATTTTCAGTCAATCGCTTCAAAGTCAAGATGGAATTGTATGGTTGAACGACAACGTCGCTGACGTCTTCTTGATTCGGGAACACCGAATAAGTTTGGATCAGTTTCTTAGGGAATCTAAAAAACGTGTAATCAGTATGTGCACACCCTAGACAGAGGGGTAATGAAAGAACTGCGAGAAAGATGGGGGAAATGTCATAACTTATCAGCTAATTATGTCGAAAAAATTATCTTGATTCGTTGCCAGTTGCAAAAACTCCTTTGGAACATTCCCCGTACCTGTCATTCAAACGTTCCAAAATGAATGAACCCAAACCCGAACCCGTTCCACCAGCGATCGAATGACACAACACAAAGCCCTGAAATCGGATTCCAATAGTCCTGTTTCAAATTATGCAGATTCCACTCACCTCCAAACTGTCGCTGTTATCCGCCTCTCGTTCCAGAATATCGAAAATTTCTTCATGCACTTTCTCACCCTAGAAAACTTCTTTCAGACCACAACAAATGCTTAACAGACAGTCTCACCTGGGAATATCCGGATGCCCAATTATTGCCAGCACCACCGCCATCTTTGGACAAGTAAATGTTTTCTTGATTGTACAATTTGGCGTAGGGCGAGTTCAGAATACTGTTGATAACCCTCGGTTCGAGATCAATCAATACTGCTCGAGGTATGTAATGTTCGTCGTCGGCCTAAAAACATGTCATACTCTCCAATTTTTAGAAACAAACTAGCAGCTTACTTGATAAAAGTACACGTCCTTTCGATCATTGCCTTCCGTAGCGAACGATTCCAATGAGCCTTCTGAAACAGAGAGCAGTCTGGATGGCCAGTCCTCTGTAATCGATCTCCCCTGGCTGGTGCATGTCTTCGTCGTGCAGATACGAAGACATGCAATTTCGCATGTCTTCGCCACAAGCAGATATAGTCGCACGGCCTGCCAGCTCCAGTCGGAGTTCTTGCTCCAATACTCCCATACTTACCAGGCGTAATTCCATGTTCGGCGCACAGCGTTTTCCAAAATTCCATGCCAATTTGGTTTCCGCATTGGCCCAATTGCAACGTAATCATTTCACGCGGCATCTTGCTCCCACTTGCACCTGAAATACACCCGCTGCACACACCCTAACCACATCCAATTCCAAAACACATAGTCTCGACTTTCGAGAAGAAACTAAAATCCACAATCAAAAACTGAACGATTTTACTGAATATACTGAATGAAGAAGCAGCTAGCTGCAGACGCAGAAATAAAATGTCTCCCTGCGCAAGGCATACTGTACTATGTAAGCATGAAGAGATAAAACCTGATGAAAGAATAACGTTCTACAACCCGCGAGTCAACGGCACTACTTCCTCATCAGTGTCCAGGGCACTGCCAACCCTAAATCCCATCATTTTATGATTACGACGAGAACGCCCGGCGTCATTTCAGAAAAACTGAAAATAAGTAAAATCTTAGTTTCCAAAACCTATAAAAAGACCACCTTACTTATAACCACGCTGTCGCAGGTAATTCACAACAGCCGGTTTAATTTTGGGTCCTTTCGCTGAATGTACTCCCCGACCAGTGATGATCTTCAGTTCTTTCCCCGGCCCTATAAGCGAAACATTTAAAATCGCTATCAGAGTCCATCAATTCTATTCCTTACTATTCTCATATTCGCGCAGCATATCCACCAATGCATGAATCGCTTCTGCCACATGCAAGCCGTGCAAATCCAGAACACCAGCTGGATTCGCAGCTTTTCTACAAACAAAAGCAAATATTAATAAGTCATCGGATCAATTTTCCTCTCAATTTTTAGAAGTTTTTTTATGGGTTGGCCCCGTGCCACCCCAGTTCCCCACGGGACGTCCAACCTGTTTTGCCTATGTCAGCATAAGCGAGGCCGCGAGCTGACCAGCTCTCACGGCGGGTGCCCTCTGTAGACCTCCACACGAAGGCAGCCTGTGCCAGCACCAGCATCCCAGGATGATACTAGGCGAGAAGGGCGGGACCTTCCCGACTGCTGTTCGAGAACCAATTTCCTGATTCTCAACTCGTTCAGCATCGACTTGACGGTACCGGGTCTTAGAGCCAGGTGTGCAAGGCCAGCGACGGACTACTACACTGCCAGAACAGAACTGCGGTCTCCTGGTCAGGGTTGCTGGCCCAAGCACTGCGGGGCCAACGCCTACTAACTGAGCCACCTTGGCTCTAGTTTCCTCTCACTTACCTCTGCTGCAATATCTTCTTCGCCGCTCTCTCATTTGCCTCTTTGAACTTCACGTTATGAAGGTGACCCTAGAAAAAGAGCATCTCACTTGCTGAAGAACCAAAAAATTTGTACTTACTCTCTGCGCATAATAATAGGCAACAGTGGCCATGCCTTTCCTATAATAATCTTGCGCTTTCTGAAAGTTCGCCTTCCGCTCTTCAAAATGCAAAACGGCCTCCTGTCGTAGTTCTTCATACGATAATTCTTCCGACTCCATTGAATCATTGACTTCCTCCCGATTAACCTTAAAAATACCATCCTGGATTTCGATTGTAAGACGTCCCCCCCCCCCCAAGTGGTCGTTTCCTGCACTAAGGTGACCAGGGAGTCGACTCAGTGGCCGACGATTCCCCCATCCCCTCCACAAAAACACCACCTTCGATTTTGACTGTGAGAAGTCCCCCCACTTGGTCGATACCCCGGTCGACTCATCGCCAGTGGAGGAATCGACTCACTGATCGTGATACATGCGACAATTTCCCCACCATAATTTCTCGCCTGATGTGCAGGTACGACTGGGTTGCAAAAGGCAGTATTTGAGGACTATTTGACACGCGGCCACTACAGTGCATATAATTGATTTCCAATGTCAGGTACAGTAGATCTGCATTTGGGACTTGAACCATGCCCTGATTAGCAGAGAATCTGGTCTGGTCAATTACATACACTCGTATTGGCAGCGTGTCAAATATTCCTCAAATACTTCCTTTGGCAACCCAAGCCGTACTTCAACATCAGACGAAAAATTATGGTGGGGGAAACTGCACGGGACCTCGATTTCTGCCCAAAGAAAACTCAGTCATACCATAGGTTTCTGTGCAGCACGTGCAGCATAGCCTCTGCCTTGAGACCCCGTTCTCTCTTTCTTCACATCGTATGTTTCACTAAGCATGTCAATAGTTCGATCGAGGTGGCAGCTGAAAAAAAGATTGCTAAACAAGTTTATCAAACCAAACCTGGAAATTCTTACTTGTTGGTCTTGAACAAACTTTCCAACAAGCTACGATCAACAGATGGGAACAACTGAAATCAAAACTAGCATGTCAGATATTTAAGATACGATAAAGTGCCCTATCATGTCCAAAAGTTTAAAATCTGTTCTTCCATTTTGAACTCATAAAAACCCGAAATCCCCACATTCGACTCACTTCAAACAGCCGTTTAAGCTTAAGTTGAGAGGCCATCAACGACGTCGAGCCGCCTCTCATGTGAGTTGTCCCGTCGTCAAATTCCTAAAACGACATTCGGTTGTAGGATGCTAACATGCGCCAAGGGTGCAGACTTGTAGGGGCATGTAAGGAATGCAAATGAGAGTGGTGACTGAGTGTTGGTAGGAAGCGTATCTATCGGCAGTGTGTAAATAAAGGTAATAAAGGACGGTTGCACTCTAGTTGGCTTCCGCCTCTTACAGACCCCAGAAACTTACACCACGCCTCTCATCTTCGGCCGCCAACTGACGAGCAAACTGTTCATCCATCAGAATTTGCCGTTCAATCATCAGCGCATCTTCCTCTCGGTAACCAGAAGAATTAAATTTAGCGTACGCATCAAATCCGGCACTTTGGCCGGCACTGTCGTCAGAAAATGCTAAAGCGACCCAAATGCGTTCTGAAGCCCAAATTTCATTCAAATTCACTTACATCCTTCGCTGCATAAATCGCTGTCACCTTCCGACAGGACGCCGCTTGCTTGCGTAGCAACAAAATAGCGATAAATCATTTCAGCGAGGCTGTGAGGTAGACGCACTTTTAGCTGTGACGGATTAAGAAGATCTAAACGAGAAGATTGCAGTGCATTACCAAATGAGCCACTCAAACATGGCTTACCAGGTGGTATATCCGGATAAACAGGCGGGAACATGTTTTGTAGTTGCTTTACCATATCAACACTGAATTCCATCGAATACCACGGCTCTCCTTCCATCGACGCCTCATCGAAGTCTGCTTTCAGTTCACGTGAAAATGGCGGATCTTTCGAAAGCTTGGCTTGAGTCGTACGATTGTCAACGGCAGGCTATAAATGACCATAAAATCAAGGAAACTACAAAAGAAGCAAAGAATGAAGTCTTACCAAAGTGTCAAATGTCTCATCAGCTAACTCTCGTCCAACAGATTTCAACTCGAGCGTCCCCTCCTTCTCGACACTTGCTGCTCTAGTTGACCAATCCAAGTCGTATCCCGAATCCAATAACACATTGACCGCCCACTCCAACTGACCACCACAACCGGTCAGAATTTCTTCAATATCTTCTACGTTGACTTGCGGGAAACAACTTCGAAGTGTCGACATGGCCTTGGCATACGAATCTTCTTCCGCCGACGTAACTACACTGCCATCGTGTTCACACTGAACGCTTCGATCGCAATTGATCACGCTAGGATTCATGGATTTCTTGATCGTACGTTCTTCCAACTCCATTTCGCCTCCATCGATGCTATGACGACTAAGACGACGATGTTGTAAAGAAGCCAAGGCCAAATGTTTTTCGGTGACTTGAACGCATCCATCGCGGACACAAATTTCCCTAATCGATTCCAAGGCTATCGATTTTTCTGCGATATGTTCGATTTTGATCTCAGCTGCAGCCAAACCGCCGACCAAATCGTTCGGTAATTGCCACGCTTTGTCCAAACCAAACGAAAGACCACCATAGCCATCGGGTCGTTTCCTTCTGGTTGGTAGGCCCGATTTTTTCCCATCTTGCGCTGTTGGTGAATTTTCCAAAGTCGCAGCCGACTGAGCTGATGAATGCGTCCTTTGCTCCTTCGGGCTAGATGAAGATGATTTTTGAAGATTGGACGATAAAGAAGGATCAGGTTTCAATCGTTCGTCATTGGTCCACGACGATGAATCGGACGATCCCCAGTCGTCAGCTGGTGATTGAGAATTACTTGGATTCTGATTTTTTATTTCTATCACGTACGAGGATGATGACGAGCGCGAAACCTCTCCAGTTGATATAATGGCTTGTTTCAAACTTGAACTTGACCCAGTGGCTGATTTAACCATTCTAAAAAATATAACATTTCAAAAAAAAGAAAAAAGTTCAAAGGTCACTTACGGAGCACGAATGACACCCGATTCAAAAAAGGATCGTATGTTGGTAATTTGTTCAAATTGTAGTATCATCCGTTGAATAGTATCGTACGAGACGCGATGTTTGTTCCGTCTGCAAAGAATATAAATTCTCCATTAGTTTAGCACAAGCAGTATCTGAGTAAGGGTATCACACCGTCACCTGACCCCCTTTATGGCTGGGGAGGAGGATTTTCAATGTGAGCAACTGCACATTTCAGGCAACAGCCAGTTTTTTTTGACTGGAAAAGGCTTAGGCTTGGCAGGAAAAAAATCCTTTTAACGTGAACTCTCACAATCATATTACCTCCCTGCAGCATCCGAAACCTAGCCCCTGGCCAAGAAGTGAGGGGTATGAAATTTTTGAAAGCTTGAAAGCGCTCCAGGAAGCACAAAAAAGTTTTCCTGTTTTCCCAGGAAGCAAAATACAGTTTTCCCTGATTCTAACTCCAAATTCCTATTTTCCCAGGATTTCCAGACAGTTCTCCTCGGATTTCCTGACTTCCTGCTTTTCCAGACTAGAACGAGTCCTGCTTTGCCTGAGCCTTGTCTTCGAAGCGCATGCCCTTGCTTGGAGGCAGCAATATACATTAGACAGGAGGCCTCACGTGGGTCATGGCGTCCTGTTCAAGTCTAGCATTGGAGGCCAGTCCTGAGATAGAGTTAAATTTTTCTGGCGGCGTCTTGGACTTGGCTCGCTCCGTGACCTGGGTATTGGACTTATATCAGCTCGATTCCTACCGAGGGCCAAGACTTAGCCGAAGTCCAAGAGGGTTTGGTCAAAAACTAGCCTTTTTTTGCCTAAAATGAGCAGGTAGGACATTGTACAAGACTCCATAGGCAACCCCACCATAGGGAGGGCTCCATAGGCAACCCCAAGTTTCGGATTCTGCTCCTGGCCGAGGGGTTGTCTTCGTGTCCTAGGCACAAGGAAATACTAAAATAGCACGATATCCCTACCGTTCGCATTCAGTTGCGTCACATTTCCAAGTCGTATTTGGCTCTAAGAAATACACGTCATAGTAATTACGCACGGCCTGAAAAAACTTTTATTACTCCTCTGAACTGGTGAACAAACAAACAGTGCACTTACCATCTTCACATATTTTCCCATTTCCCACAGCCGCACGTTAGTATTATCGATTATAACAGGACTGTCCCCTCGTGAAACAGCTTGCATGGCTAAAAACGGTTAGATGGAAGTTAAAAGCTTGCCTACGACTCGATTTGCTCCTTGTCTGCTAAACCAACAGACACTATCCTACAGAAAATGGAAGTTAGCATCTTTTGCAGTGCTTATAATTCGATGGCCTACAGCAGAACCCACTAACACAGGTGTACCGCACAAAAGGCTGAATATTGTCAAAACTGTCAAACCAAAACCAAAACAATTTAAGTGCCACTGGTGATTTGAAGATTTTGAAAGTACATTTGACAGATTCTCAAACAAAGATCCTTACAAAAGAAAACCCAGCATACCTCTTTGCAAACACCAAGAGTGGGCGTCCTCGAGCCTTGTTGGATCAAATTGATAATTATTCTCTCCTCCGAAAAAATAATCATCGGCACTACAAATTATACCTTTTCCTTGAAACGATCTAAAAAACAGACACTAAAAACCGTTTTATTTTTTAAAGCGACATAGTCTTACTTGGCCAAAGTTGATTTCCCACTTCCTGGCACGCCTCGCAATATAATCAGGGCTGGTCGCCCTTGAGCTAGAGCCCGACAAGCAACTTCCATATCCGTACTCCAAACTACAAATCGACGAAAATTATCGATTGTGAGAGACTCGCCAGGCCATTGTTCATTGTCCGGGACACGATTTCGTTGCCGATTCTCAGGCGCTTTCCGTTGTCCAGTATTCTTTTGTGGACGACGTTGACGAGTCGGCATTTGCCATCCTCCGCTCGCCATGGCTGATTCGTCAAGGTCTTGAATACTCTTTTGTTCAATTAATTCCTTAATTACTAATTCGCCCGGCTCTTCATTTTGTTCCAAATTTATTTTTGAATTAGGTTTATTCTTACAAGGCGACAACGTTCGTAACTCATTTGAAGAATCCGAAACAATAACTGATTCAGACGGCAGTTGAAATGATGGTGGTGAAAATTTTTTACTAGGAATGAATTCCGTGGCATCAGCTGATAGGCTAGAAATTAGTACATGATGCATTTTAGTCATCGCTTGGCCGGCCTCGTTACACATCTTGTGGGATTTTGTCAAAATAAATTTGTATCAATTAACATTTTTGAGCGAATCGGAAATTCTGATTACTAACAATTTCTAAATCAATTAGTATAGTTTACCAAAACTTTTGTAAAATTTGCAAAAAGTACCTAAACTGTTTGAAACTTTTCGCGCCACGCGTACCGTAACTTTTGGCTACCAGTCAAAAATTGCGGGCCATTTCATCAGAGCACACTTGCTACAACTGCTTTAAAAAAGCGCGAAATTCAAATCCGGCAGGCAGAAAAACGGACTATAGCGCGATTGCACAATAAGATAAATACCTCGCCAAAAAGAGATATCACAGCAAACTGATGCTTCTAATCAAAATGAAAGAAAAACTTCAAGATTTTATTTCTAAAATTTTACTTTTAGCGTACAACGTCGAAGATTTGCAAAGATAAAATGAGAATACTGATTATTATCAAAACCACGAACATAATTGCAGCGTTCAGTGGTCTTTTTCTGGTGGACAACGATGGCGTAGAAGTGATAGGTGATGGGTGGTTAGCGGGCAAGTCACCAGACTCGCATTGGGAGAAGGCATCTCGAGTCCTCGTCCCTGTGACATTGGCCACTGTTTTGACTTCGTGCTCTTGAGAACAACTGTTTTCCATGTTTGACGTGGATGCAAAAGCACTAGTAAGTGGTCGCATCAAGGGATTGATGACCATTTTGTAAATTTCCAATGAATCCTGATCGAGATTCAATTTCATTGGTTTCCCACTCTCACTGCGATAATGCAAGTCCACTGTGGTCTCGTGGCACGATCGCAAATTCATTTCAAAATGGACACATCAGTGTCAATTTTTAATTCTGAAATTTGAAAAAGGAAGATACCAGTGACTCATTTTGAACAGCTCACTACACGCCAGCCACGCAGCTAACAAGGCTCATCGCACCAACGAACTGACTGCAGCAGGCAGGCTATGCAGGCCTGCTATAACCTTGCACCTAGCAGGTTCACTCAAAACTACTGCAAGTACTCGTTGAGTCCCCCCTCAGTAGCTCCTTCGGGGTACTGGCAATCCATACTCTGCACGAAGCCAGCAACTGGGACCGCCACCCGTCTGAGTCATGTTTCAACCATGAGTTGACCTGTGCAACCATGAATGGCAGGTCAGGGCCGACAACGACTCCGACTGGAGCAGACTACATTTGCGGTTGAAACATCACCCCAGCCACCCCCTGGGTGTTTAGCTCCACCAGTCACTCCCTCCACTAATAGGGTCCCAGACGTGTCATAACTGCCAGAGTGCTATGTCCAATGTTGGGTGACAAAATCATCAGCTATCTTGCCAAAACATGTTTTAACTTTCAGTCCCAAGGGGTTACCTCATATATCCCCCCCCCAGGTCAGTCCACTCACCTCATAGCCAGTCGTCAATTTGATCAACCTCAAATTCGGGGCAAATCGAGTAACCAGCTCACAAAATCGAAGGAAATTGAGAATCTGGGGAGAGCACAGACCATCATATCACCCGGCCCCTTCACCCTGGCCTCGCACTACCTGATGGCGTCGCCGAATATACGGATCGAAGACATCGACTCGGCTAATCTGTTCATCGAGAATGGGCTTGAGCAGTCGGTCATACCCGAAACCCTGCTCGCCGCTGCCGATGCGTAGTTGCTTGTAAATGGACAAGGCTGAAATGGGGCACTCGAACCACGGAATCAAGGCTCCTTCACACTTCGTCTGGCCTGCCTTGCCCTGCTACTGGGTCTGGGGTGGCCAGACGAAGTATGTGGGAACCTTAAAGACCACAGCACGAACGCACCTTTCCTCTACCCTTCTCTCACTACTTCCGAACTACTCGATTGAGGCCGTACTGCCACGATGTTCTCGCGCATCTGGCTAGCTCGCTACGTTCTATTTACCTATAACCAGTCATATCTTTTATGCCCGTGTGCACAAGGCGAGCAGGGAACTGTGCCAAAAATGGCTATTGCGCTTATTTCACACCGACTTTCTTAAAGAACTTTCAACTTGTAATAATTTTTACGTTTTTTTTCTCAATAAAAGTAACGATAATACTTTATTCTTCCGATTTATAATTATCGATCCAACCTCTTTGCCACAGCGGGATTTTCGAAATTGTCATAAGCAGTCAATTAATGTCTGCTAGCCCCGGGACTAATGGCCGGTGACCTGAGCATCAATTGTTGGGCGGACCATAATTTCCATGGATACTATACCTACTGTACGATGGAGGTATTCTCGTCGATAAACTGAAAAATTCGGCCGAAAATGGGAAGCATAAAGGAACAGTAAGTGGGGAATGGATTGAGGGAAAAACAAGCACGGAATCTGATAAGTTTTGGGAGAAAAAAAGGCTTTTGGCAAATTTGTTTTCCAAAACGGTTTTTTTCACATTTTATGTAAAACTGTTAGCAATGGCCTCTTCACTTTCTCTTCTTGCCCTGCAACAGTTCCCGCGCACTCTACGCGAGTACACTGGCAGCTAGGCTCAATTCCTCACGAGCGAGTTGGCCACATTTGACCTTACGATTTCGCATTTTCAGAGTTTACCTCGAAAAGCTAAATCAATTAAAACATCAACTTCAAATGTTGGTCGTCGGAACTCACGCCGATTATGTTCGCCAATTGGAGAAACTTCGAGCTGAACACGTTGAAGACGTTGATTTCAATAAATTATGCCGACAACTGGAAGTAAGCGATTGGGGATTATAAAATCGCAAAGAGCTAGCTCCGTTTTTCAAACTAAGCTTTGGTTCTTCAGAAAATTCTTTCAAGGAACATAAATTTTTGAAGTTAAGATCAAATTATTGTCTCTTTCAATTTATACCGACGTTTTTAAATTATGCACCATAAATACTTTTGAAATTTCGAAAAAAGGATTTTCACTTTTGTATGCGCCAGAATGTCGGGTTTTTTGAGGTATAGTAATATTTGAATTTTCATTATTCTGATAGCAAAAAATTCAAAAAACTACCTTTCCGGGACTGAATTTTACCCGTGAAAGCTCTATGCGACTGAGCTCGAACCACTTTCGAATTGGTAAGGTGTGTAATCCGTTAGTGCATGCCGCATCAACTTTTCATTTCATATTTGACATGGTAATAGCATTGAAAAGGGGCAGTCAATGTTCGGTTGCCAAGTGACATCCCTCGTCAACTGACCTCTCGGGGTGCCACGCTCTAGGCCTTGGTGTCCTTATCGATTGCGCGAGACTTGTCTGGGCCAAAAAATTTTTTTCTTTTCCAGGTGGAACGCGTTGAACGAGATTGTGAAAATGAAAAGACAGCGGCATTGCGAGAGTTCGAGGTAATTTCTTTAATTTCCATAGCGTGCCTGAAACCAATTTTTTATGGCTTTTAGGAGAAAAGAGCGGAATTACGAGAAAGTTTGATTACAGAACTCGAAGAGCGACGAAGGCAAATCGAGCATGAATATCAAACTATGGAATTGACCAGTGGTAAGTGAATTTACGAAGGACAGACTTCCTGTAAGGGTCGATCTGTCCTGATCTTAACTTGCCGAGTGAAAATTTTGACCTCATGAGCTTATGGTGACGCAGAAGTCAAACATTTTTCACCCCTGCCCATGGAAATACTTACAAAAACGTGTTGCTAGGGCACTATCGGCCACATGTCCCCAGCAATTGGTCCTTTTATGATCTAGAATATATCAAAATGATAAGCTATCGAACGCTTTTTAAAGCCTTTTCCTAGGTCTTTCCGTTCGTGAGATATTCCCGCCAAAAGTCAAAGTTCAAACTTTTCTACGCATACTTGTGCGAATAACTCGCAACAGAAAAACAAAACCCACTCAAAGTCTTACCATATGTGCCCCTTGGTACCCGCTTTCAAAAAATATAGGTACTTGTTAGGGTCAAAATCGCAAAAGCCTTTAAACTTCCTTACTATGGTTTTGTTTCACGATTTCTCGACTTCGATCGCGGGCGGCTATAGAAACCGTACATAGCCTGTCTTGTAGAGTAGAAAAAATGCAGTTATCTGAGTCGTTCCGCATGTTCAAAAGACACACAGAACCGTGTGCAGGGTGCGTATTTCTCAAGTGTATCCTGGCGGCTCGCGACGCGTCTGCGACCGACAGTTTCGTTGCAGTCGCAAATAGTCGTAGACGCGTCGCAGGCTCCCGCAGTCCTTGTCAGGGTGGAGTTAAGAAAAACGCGTGAGGGCGGTAACCGTGAGACGCATCTGCGATTATTTGCGACTGCAACGAAAGCTTGTGCGCCGTTGCAGGCCCTTCAAAAACAGTCGCGAACGTGTCGTGAGCCGCAAAGGAACACTTCAGAAATACGCTCCCCGTACGCGGTTTTTTTCTGACTTCTGAATATGGGAAAGGGCTACTCTTGTAGCATTTTTCTGCTCTACAAGATAGGCCTTGTCTGGTATCGACAAATAGCCCGCGATCGAAGTCGAGAGATTAAAAATTCAAACTGTAGCTGGCAATTTTAGAAGTTTTTTGCGATTTTGACCCCAACATGTAAAGACAATGGAAATAACATACTGTACGTATATTTTCTGAAAGCGGGTACCAAAGGGCACATATGGTAAAAATTTTGAGGGATTTTGTTTTTCTTTTTGAGTTATTCGCGCAAATATGTGCAGGAAAATTTGAATTTTGACTTTTGGCGGGAATATCTCACGAATGGTGAGGCGTCGGAGAAATTTTAAAAAAGGCATTCGATAGCTTGTCATCTTGCGGTCATTGTGATACATTCTAGATCATTGCAGGACCAAGGGTTGGGGAGATACGAGTGATATCGCCCAAGGGGACGGGATAAAAATATTTTGACCTTTGCGTCACCCCATACACTCAAGGGGTACTAAGCGCAAATAAATCATAGAGTCAAGATTTTTTTCTTGGCAAGGTCTTGGTCGACCCTTACAGAAACCCTGTCTTTAAACTTACCTGTTACATAACGAAATTTCGAGTATCAGTGAATTTTACTTTACTTCGTTTCAGATAGCGTGGAAGTAAAACCAATGAAAACTCGTAATTTACGTCGTCGTTACAATGACCCGACACCAGTAAATGATGGCAAACGTGCACGAAAAGCATCGCCGACCCTAAATTTAATGTTGCCAAGTTCAGAAATTGCCGAAGATTTGAAATTGATCTCAGCTGCAACGGCCAATTTACCTTCGTCGACGAATTCGGACTGTCTAGGATCCACTTCGAGGACGAGTCCAACTTTTAGACGTGATAAGAATTCTCCAGACGAAGGATCGGGCGACAACCATGGGTCGGGCGGGGGATCGGACGGCGGACTCGGCGATGAGTACGATGCAACGGCAGAAGTGGTCATCGAGGATGGAAAATTGATTTATCAGAAAAAATGGTAGATTTAGCGTCCCTCGAGGCTTATTTCTTTAAAATTAATACCCTTCGTTTTAGTTATACCAGAGGGCAGTCAGTCTACGTTGAAACATCCGATTCGACTCGATCGACCGCAGTTGTTCAAACGATTGGAACTCGCGATGTAAGATTATTAATTCATGCGGGTCCTTCCCATCTTAGCTTTTTTTGTAGCTTACACTTCGTCTGAGCAATGGAAAACGAATGCACGTCACGTTAGCGCAATTACAACAAGGAAAATGCGTCCTGTGGCGCCGTCCAACATGAAATTGTACAAAAGGTATTCTAATGCAGCCACTCGTTCATATACGACTTGCACGCTTCTTTCGCTACGTACGTCTTGATTGTATTAATATCTATTTGTAACTTGATGGGTTGGAACTGGCGCAGAATGAATTGAGATTTAGTAACCTTAGTCGGAACGAATAGACCCAGATCGCATAGCTTGTCAAATACCTGAAAATGAGGCCAGGCATAGCAGTGGACAGGATAAGCCAGAGGTACTGACCTGTAACATGACTTGTTTTGGATAAACGGGTGCGTCCGCGATGCTTCGATTTTCTCGTTGAATAACTGAAAAGTACTCTGAAATGGAAAATTATCGATTAATCAAGTGATCAAAGCCAATCAATATTAGCCTACCTCTATAAATCAGCTCGAAATTGAGACCATCGTCGGTATGGTAACGTTGACAGCATTGGGCTGCCGCTAACAGAATACTCAGTTCCAGCGAAGACAGGCCTGAAATATCAACTGTCGTATTGAAAACTTAGAGCTATCGCTATAACTACTGTAGTTTCGCATTTGTCAAGGTTACACGAGGCTACGAGGTTACGCAAGACCACTCAAACCAATTTTTAAGGAAAGCAGATTGCTAGAGGAGGTAGAACAGGGCACGGCTCAACCAATCAGTTTTTGCTATTGCTATATTTCGGTGCTCCAAGGGCACCGCACACGACTGTAGGGTGCCCTTGGAGTGCTTGGGGATCACATCGGGGTCAACCCCTGGCAGGCTGGGAGGTGCCTGAATGCTCGGGTACGCCCTGACCATTGCCGCTCATGCTCCTAAGCTTACATATGGGTTTCTTTAAGTCACTCAGGGGCTGATCCCGAACTCCTACTGACTGAGCCACTTGATAAGACTGACCTTTTAAGACCATCATCCGTGAATCGATATCGAATAACTGATCGATTGCATGTCGGAATAATTCCGGTTCCAATCGTGCTTCTTCGTCCCATAACGCGATAACTGCAGTCTGAAAAGAGATCGATAATCGTTCAGTAGCGATCGACTGGTCAGAATCAGCTTTGACCAATCTATCGACAGCCGGATCTATCAGCCTGGCGGGCCACGATAGCTCAGCCGCCAGAATTGATTCATCAGTCAACATAAACTATGAATCAATATTGATCAGTCAGCGATGATCAATCGATGCTGCTCAGTCAGCCATCATCAATCCCTACTCAGTCGATACAGATCAGTCAGGACATCGATCACCACTGCCATTCCAGTGCACTGTCCACAGGATTCCAGCATTGCTAGCTGTCAGGATAAGCCCATCGCCCCGTTCCGCTCCCCGCGCCCACCACCCCCTTACCAGATACTGCTTCAAACTTTGCAACGATCGATTCTTGTCATAGACACGTTTCAAGCAATCGTTGACCTCCACGTTCGCAAATGCTTCCTGGAACAGAGTCCGTGACACGCCTGACCAGATGTTGTTGCACCCCTCACCTCGACCAACTTATTCCAGGCCGCGGCATCCCGACCACCATCGTCCAGCCGAATCCACTCCCTCGCATAATCCACATACTTCTCCAATCCCCAATCATTGAGCAACAAGATAGATTTCTTCGAAATTCGCGACTGCACCCGTTTCTCCAACAATTCCATCGCCTCCTTAAAAGGCAACAATGCCAAAGGGGGAAGTTTTCTAAAAAATTCAATAATTACCAAATTAGAACTAATTCCGATCACCAATAACGGTCGGATGGCATTGTGGGTAGCATCGAGTAAACTGTACAAAAAGTTTTGTTTCTCCGCCGATCGATCACTTGCGAAACGATCGAATTCATCCACCAATATGATCAGTGGTTTACGACGTCCTGCAAGAAAGAAGAGAGATCAAAAGAAGAACAGTTTGTGCCTTCGGGGACTTACCACTTCTCAACAGATCTCCAACAGCACCCACCACTGACAGCTAGAAAAGCAGGACACGGGTGTAGGGCAACGCACAGTGTGGTCGAGTCCTGCAAGGTGGCAGTAGTGCCGGCTGCCCGCCCACCCTGGTAGCGAGTGGACGGGCTTGTACAGTTGATTCAGTCCCCGACGATGGAGGTCGGTTAGGAAAACCGGAAACCAGGGATCCATCTACCATTATCCAGCTACCTAGCCAGACCTGATCCCGCATGACCTAAGCAGCCAGACTGGGTGACTCCGAGTGGAGAGACGGAAGCCCAACCAGCAGGCAGCCCTTGCCAAGCACCACAGCTGAGGAAGGCGGTGCCCAGCGCAGGATGTGGACACAGATGGACAGTGCCCACGCCTCGTTATGACGTTCGACCAGGTACAGGCAAAACATTCTGAAAAGGGACGAGTGACCATCGCCCAGCAAGTTAGCCATGGGACTAACGATAAGCCCGAGCCTGTCCAGCACGCTATTCTCACTCGAGCGCCCTCCTCTGGCTCTGCTGGACGGATGACATACCAGCAACGTGCTTTGGAGACACAAGAGGGCATCCAGGACTGGACATCACATCAGTTCCACAGACAATGGCTCTGAATCCTCGCCTCGCTCGACTCGTCTGGCTTCCAACTCTCCACTCAAAGCATCCGTGCCAGACCAGGCTTCTCCTAACCAACCTCCATCGACGAGAATTGAACCCAGGACGACCCCAGCCCTCGCCACCAGCCCGGGTGTAGGCCAATTACGCCGTTCCCAGCTGCGCTTTTCCCAATTGCGCTGTTTCAATTGCACCGATCCCAATTGCGCCATTTCCCGACTGCGCCATCACCCAGTACCGCTGTTCTCACTTGCGCCGTTTGCACTTCCGCTGTGCCTTAGTTGCGCCGTTTGCAGCGCTACTTCCATTAGCGCCATTTCGGCGAGCCTGTTTTAACCTGGATTGACACGTGATAACCCTGATATCAGCGAGGCAAGGGCATCCTAGACGGGACACCGACTTCCTCGCACGATCGAGGGTTTGAACCCTGCCAGTGCTGGATAGCTGAGATTGTCCCCTCGTTTGGCTTCCATCTCTCTATCGGAGCACCTCTAGGGTACCGGGTGAGTCACCCACAGCCTGGCGTGCAAGGTCAGCGAGGTTATCTACGAGTTAGCTAGGTCGCAAACTGAGCTCCTTCGGTAGGAATTGAACCCAGGACGACTCCAGCCTCCTAAGCAACATGAAGGGAGCGAATGCCGAACCACCTTCATTGTTGCACATAAAATCGGACAGGGTTTCTCTTGGCCGGCTCAGGCTATCCAATTCAAAATTCTGACCCTTCAGAATGAGGGCCTCAGCTCAATCAGGATGTTATTGCGGACATAAATAAAAATTTGACGTTGCAAAACAAATTTGATAACCGTGAAATCGATGGATATCAATACATTCGTGGGGCTTCCTACAACCTGGCAAGTCCCATGTCTTTCTAGTTGCAGTTGCATCTGGGGTTTTTGGTTGACACTTTTTGCAAGCTTGTTCAAAGACAAGTTTCAATTTTATAATAACAAAGACCAAGTGCCTATGGTAGAACTAGGCCCAAATGGGAATGGCGCATGCGGGATCCGGCGCCTTTGAGCAATGTCGCAATTGGGAACAGCACAAATGGGACACAGCGCGATTGGGAATGGTGCAATAGAAACGGCGCAATTGGGAATGGCGCAACTGAAAGTGGCGCAACTGGCTACATCCCGACACTCACCTCCTCGCCTTCCCCCTCATCCACTTCGACCACTTCGTCAAGCTGTCTGGCCATTTCCTTCACCGCCGCTGTGTCCGTAGTTTGCAGAAGACCTAAAAATCTTCACCTCTGTCAGTATTTGGGAGCAGCAGGCTCAGGCCAGCAGCCCTAACTGCGAGGCCGCGGTTCCAAAGTGACAGAGTCTGCAATTCGATCACTGTCCTTCCACGCCAGGCAGTGGATGACTCACGATCAGCCAGTAGATTAGAAGGCGGACGCCAAACAACCAGTCGACAGACCCCTCCTCGCCCTGCCATCCTGTGACACTGGTGATCCCAGTGAAGAGGTCAGACCAAGCTGCCCTGAGCTGATTATCACACCTGGTTTGGCTACTGCAACCCTCGTGCCTGGCGGGCCTTGCCGAGTCGGAGAGAATGATCGATAGTCTCCCCTTGGCCAAGCATGGTCGGGAGACTTGCCTAGCCCCAGTCAGAGTTTATGTCCCGCCGGCTTCAGTCGGGCACGTTCTCTCTTGCGCCTGCCCGACTTGGTTGCACTCGTCCAGACAGGGGGGATCATTCTCTCCCACCAGGCGCCAGGGCTGCACAGACAGACTCATCGTAAAAAGGAAAACTGGAGCAGCCCCAATTACAGACCACCAGTTCCATGCAAATCACAAACAGGACTCACCGTTCACAGTCACACTATCGACAGGATACTTGAGATTCGCGATGCATGTCTGCACGAGCTGAAGAGGGGTACATTCAAAGATTGACCACAAAGCCACAGCCGCAGGAAACAGATGCTAGCAAGGATCCCCTGCGTCCTCAGACCATCCTGTCCCACCTGTGTCACTGAATGAACTGCAACTCATGACCGAGAAGACAAAACCCCTGACTGCATCAAAGCTAGACTCCCGACCGTCTGCGGCTGAAACATCAACCCGACAGGTTGATGTCTCCCAGCCAGGGGAGATCGATATCTCTCCCACTCGCCATGGCTAGCTGCGGGTTGCAGGACCTTCCTCTCTAGGACTGCCCATGGGCAATTGGCCACTGCGCTGCTTTGCAACCTGCTCCACATGTGCACCCGCAGCACTGATCGTGCGACAGGAACTGTAGAGCAGCGGCCAGAGCAACCCCAGGTCGATTTTACACGTCAGTGCTGATGATCTATACATCGATTTGTTGATTGATCGATCGATCGACTGATCCAGCAATCGCTGGACTGCTGGCATCCATGAACTGGCAGATAACGCATAACAAATCAATGTCTGATCAAGCCATATTTCGATCGATCGACGGATCGAAATTTAATCGTCTTGTTGGTTGATCGATCCACCGATCAAAATTTTTGATTGATCGAGAATCGATTCCTGTGCAAGCCAAATCAACCGGTCGATTTGTTGCTTGATCAATCAATCAATCGACTTATCCAGCAATACTCGCATGGCAGATAATGCATCACAAATCGATTCCTGATCGAGCCAACTAATCAACCACAAATCGATAAATCGATCGATCCCCACTCAACTCACCACCGTCTTGCCAACACCTCTCGCTCCCAACACCAACATCGACCCGCTCTTCTTCTCCGCCGCCAATCTCGTCATAGAACTCATCAACTCCCTGAAACACACGCCATGTCATCACCCCTCAACCCCCCCCAGATCCCCACTTACCTTCTCTGCTGGTAGAAACAATTCAATTTCCGTTCATCCATCATTCCAAGCACCAGTCCTCGAATTGACCCCATCCTGAAATACTGTCTTCTCATCCTGCCCTCAACCATCCCCCATCACAGTAGCAGTCACACCAACCACGACAATCACAAGTCAACCCTTTGAACTAACTTTTTATTTATATCCCATGAATAATTGAAAAAAAGAAACTCGTTTTTCATCAAAAAATCAAAGCTGTAAAATGTGAAAGAATTTTTTTAAAAATACCATCGAAAGACAAAAAATTCAATGAAATGTTTCTTTCAATTTTAAAAAATACAGCACATAATCAATAATCCCAAATAATCCAATACGCTAAGAAGCTAATATACTGAAATGGGTAAACCGTATTTTTTTAATGCGTACAAGAAAAAAATTAAACGAAACCACCTGGATTATACACTGTGTAATCGAAGGCCATCAAAGCTGCCGATATACGCGCATAAAATCACAAAAATAAGAAAAAAATACGCGCATATTTTTTCGTAGCGGAATAGAATATATCAAGAGAAAAAAACCGTTGCATTCAAATAAGGTATGTTTCTCCTTCCACCAAAAAACAAATCCAGCACACGCTCGTAAATCATTGCTCAAAAATTCAATCATCCTAAACTTTTTTTAGGTTTTCTCTTTTTAATTTTTTTTGATTTTTTAAAAATCTAAACAATGTGAAAAATGGCCAAAAAAATTGGCCAACCACCGCTACTATGTAAAATATGAGAACAGAAAACATAAAACGCGCTTTGGTGAATCCTCGTAATATAGCACAGCGGGGTCAACAACCCAGCAGCATTCAAAAATAACATTTATTTATTCGGAATCCAAAAAAATTTAATTTCGATTCCAAATAAATAAATTTCAAAATTATTTTCATCTCATAAAAAAGGGAAAAAATTAAACCACCACCCCCTTCTTTCAATTAATTTCAGAGACCACAAAAAATGCAAATATTTTGTCTCATGAAAAAAATTGCAATTTTTTTCAAATCTTTCTTTCACAAGACTTACACCCGACATGATCAACATCGCATTTGAGCACGTACGGCACGTGTCCAAAAAAAAGGTAAATCACACGTCAAAAGAACAAATTTTTCTCACTTCAAAATCAAATATTGCTGCATTTCTCAAATTCTACTTACCTTAATGATCAAATCCAAATTTTTTCCATTTCCAAAATCGTACAAAACTTACGACAGCACGCTTTTTTCATACAGCATTCTTACGGTAGACCAAAAAAAATTATAATAAATGTGTAAACGCAGACAAAAAATTTCATTAGCACCGTTAAAAGAAAAACCAAATTCGCCGTTCACGTCTCCTCCGACTAATTAACGCCAAAAATACAAAAAAAAACTTGAAAACAAACCACACCGTGTGTACTTTCAATGAAAAAACTTGCCCGTTCTAAAAAAACTTCGAACGGCCAGTTTCAATCGATAGACACACGCAAAAAGCGATAAGGCCAAAATAGTAAGGTTATACGCATCGAATAGAGTAGTACGCTTCTTTAGTGAACTGTATTTGGGCCATATTTATAAAGATACTAAAAAGATGTAATCACTTAACGAAAAAGAATTCTACACTTTTAAGACCTACGAAAGGGCAAAAAACCTTCGCATATTTTCTTTAGAGCGCACAAGCTTTCTCGGGAAGACACTTCACAAAGGTCGATCGCTCACATCTTTGCCTTAAAAAATCAAAAGAAAAACCAAATACCGAAGCACACTTTCATAATCACCTATCTTACAGCCGTCCATCAAAAAAATTACCTTTTCTTTTTTTGGGATTTTCAATGAAAACAACTGACATAGCTATTAAATGTATCTAAGTTCACCAAAAAACCTGCAAAACTCCTCACAACGAACCTGACAGGTGACTAGCGCGAAAAAATAAAACCAGGCCATTATCATTTACGGTACGCGAAAAAATCTCATTTTTTCAAAGCCATTCACTTTTGAAAATCTATTCCCAATCACCCCTTCGCCCACCCCAAGTTAGGCCTTGATTTTCAAATTACATGCCTTTCATATCAAAATTTGGGAACTGAAAAATGAAAAAATTTTTTCCTCACTGGAATACTGTACCGCAAAAACACCAACCACAAGAGCTTTGGGCGATTCGATTTAAAAGTGCACAAAAAAATGACAAAATAAACACGAAAAAGCTGTTGAAAACGAGAGAAAAATTGAAAAAGCGACATTGTAAAAACCTGAAAACTCCTCCCCGTCGATCGAATGAAAATATACGAAAAATCCCACCTCGAACCAAATAATTCCATTCACCGTACCAATCCATTTATGTGACGAACAATGTGTTCAGCACCAACACGTTGTGGTTGTTCTTGGCCATCGTCACAATGAACCCATCACGTGTTATGCGAAGGCCGCAACACCGCGATACCTGAAACCAAACCATTCTCGAAGTCCAGACACGCAGGACAGATAGACAGTAACACAACCTATTTTGCTCCCCCTGCATTCCATACATTCTAGGCCGGTCCAACCAGGATCACAACATGCGCTCTGCAACCTGACCATCACATCAGCCCTCTGTTTCACCGACCCAGGTCTGTGGCCTACTGGTAAGGCGTCTGCCTCTCACGCTGGGTGGGTTCGACTCCCGCCTCGGTGAAAAATGACTATCAAATATGCGTTCCTTAGCCCTCGATTGCGCTGTATGGCGCTTGGCTATAGATAAAGTATGACGACATGACTCTTTCTAGGCTGGGTCCTATAAGGATCACATGTGCTCTGCAACCCAATCATCAGTCCTCTGTGTTTGGCCAAGGTTCACACAAGGAGCGGAAAATGACTTTCCCAGGTTTTCCAAACAAAAATTTGAATTTTCCTCGATTCTTTTCACACTGCCCCTGCACTACTAAATTCACTGACTTTCAGCATGATCAACAGACACACCGCAAAGGCAGGTGACTCGAACTGCAACTGCTCAGTTTACCCTGGTTTCGGCTCAAAAATTCCCATTTTCTAGAATTCCATGACTTTTCCAAGTTTTCCAGCCTTGTATGAACCCTGTTCACCATTCCCATGGCCAAACATGCATTCCTACTGACACTACTTCTCACCCATCTAAACTGGGGTTTCCATCCAAACTTGCAGTGGTAGACCACCCGACACAGCCCCAATCAGCACGACCATAAAATCACTAGCCTACCTTTGCGTAAGGACAATCGAATTCGCACGTCAGTTCACCACTCTTACGATAAACAGCCACGTGGAAACGATTTCCATGCGAATCTCCAATGAGCACGTCTCCTGCATCCGATATGTCAATTCCGTTCGGAAAATTTGTTATTCCCTCGCATCCCACGCGTCTCAAAAATGTTCCTGCAAGAGCAATACAATGATCAACCAGCGAAGAGCGTACGTGTCAAAAGGTGGCCTTCCTCTTTCCCTGAATGGTCATGCTTGAGAAGACTCCCAATCCTACAGCGCCCGATGTAACCCTCGTGCCATGGCGAGTGGGAGAGTAATCTATCTCACTTGGCTGGGAAACGTCAACCCCTCGGGTAGATGTTTCAACCGTAGCTAGTCTCAAAACTTGCCTGCTCCAGTCGCGCCGACCACACTCCCCCCTCCTGCGCCTGCCAGGCTTGGTTACACCGAGGTCACAGTACCCCATAACTGGCCCATTATACTGATTTTACCTGTTTCGGCAAAAACGCAAACGCAATGTCCCTTGAAATCGCAAATATAATATTCGTGACCCGAGACAGCGATGTCGGACGGTTCTCTCATGTACTCGGCACAATCGAACCAACGTACCAATTCTCCGCTCTCGTGAATACAAAACACAGTCGGCGTCACACTATCCACAGCCACGATACGACCTTCCGGATCAATAGCCAATCCCGCCACTATATCGATGTATCTTATGGCGATCTTTTTTATAAAATGACCAGTACGAGAAAATATTTGCATTCGAGAACGCTCGCTTCCACGATCACACACGATGTAGCGACCAGGCGAAACGCCGTTGCCTCGTAAATACGCCACCTAGTAGAAACAGAACCCAGTCTAGGGTAACCCGGTTCAAAGAAATGATACTTCTAAACTCAATAAAAGTTATCAGTCACAAAATTCTTGGTGGTTGATTTTCTCCTCATAATATTTCAAGAGTAGCAAATAATGTCATCATTCAACACACACAAAGGAGCCTCCAACCCACACCAACATCCGCTCACCTTTCTCGGATACCACAGTTGACCTTCGTCCTTGCCAGCTACTCCAAACTGACATCGAAAATCGCCGTTCAAAGAGAACACTTGAACCCGATGATTATTGGTATCGGCAACAGCGATCTCTTCCACTTCGTTCAAACAAAATCCATGCGGAGAACTAAACTGGCCTTGACCCGGGCCTAATACTCCGAAACGTGCCCTATAAAACCAGTCTTACTATCAAGAACGCGCGATCAACGGAGCCAGCTTACTTGGTTTGCATTTGAGTCATTTGCGCAGTCCGTATGGGAGGTGTCAAACCTGACGCCATCGACGAGGCCGGCGTGCCCATCATGCCAGTTTGCACCGTCACGCCACCAACGCCTCCGAACATCGACGGCAAGCCCATCAACGGGCCCGACGTTCCATCATAGCCACCAACCGGCGATGCACGACGTTGACTGCCAGGGGCACCAGCGAATACACTCATCGATACGGGAGGCGGCATCGAGAAATTCGGCATTCCTCCCGCCGAAACGTTCGACCCGCGATAAATCGAATTACCAATTCCAACATTACCATTAGCCATGCCACCGAATCCACCATCGACTGGACTAGATTGACTGGTCGAACGGTTCGCCATCTGCAACACAAACTGACGATAGGATAGCCCATTCGCACACTCAACACGACTTACCGATAATTGTACACAACTCGTTGGTCTCATACCAGTCACTTGGGACGTTGGCGAAATGCTCGCACTACTGCTTGATTGATTCGACATTCCCAAAGCGCCCATTCCGCCATTAGCTACAAGAAAACAAAATCAATACCCCGCCACCACACTCCCCTCCAGTGACACCCCGCGTATGCTTAACTCAGATAAAAAGCAGCCAAGGAATTCGTTTTCATTATTTATCAAACGGTAATTCCTGCTCATCACAGTCCCCGACGCACTGTCCTACAACACCCAATCAAACTATACTACCTTGCCCGTAATAGTCTGTACCGCCAGTCACTGCATTGGCCATTATGCGCGAGAAGGTATTGTAAGCCGCCGATTCATCGCCGAACTGTTGTTGCATGACATTCTGGCCCGATCTGCCGCCGCTGACCGATACAAAGGCCCCACCACCCACACCACTGGATCCAAAGGAGTGCATGCCCGGAGGAGGCCCACCAATCGATAAATGAGGCGCCGTCTCAGTTTGAGGACTGCTAATATTAGCGCAATTAATCTTCTTCAACAATTCGTCCACATTCACGCGTTCGATAGGCACGGGTTCGATTTCAGCTTAAACAGGAAAAAACACGTCAGCAAGCCCCACTAGCAACATGGTACAACAAAAACTCTTGAATAAATTCAGATAAAAAGCAGCCATGAAAAGTTTTTTCACTCGTTTCAAACGGTAATTCCGTGATTTCATCATTTTCAGCTAAAATTCAATAAAGGAACACGACAAATAACCCGCTTACTTCGAACGACGCCAAAGTTTTCCTTCACAGCTCGCTCGAATTGTTGAGCATCCGCAATAAAACGAAGATTTATGGCCACATTTGTCGATGGGATACCTCGGATCAAGCACGTCAACTGATCACGTACCGTCTTCCTCGTCTGCAAAATCTCCATGGCGTTGCCACAACGAAGCAATCGTTCCGTAAAGCTGAAATCGGACCACATTTTAGATGGCGATAGGTCGGGATCGGGATGTTCCCTTTTTCTGCGTTTTTTCATCACTAAGGCACACTTTTGAGTCATAAATTTCCTAAAATTTCTCTTTTCGATCATCATTTATTATTTAGACTGAAATTGAGCCCTAAAGACGCAGTCTCGATACAGGCTTGAATACGCCCTAGCACATCCGCCATGCCAGCTCTCCTTCTTCCCACCCCACACACACTGCTCAAAGAGCTGCTCCAGACTAGACAGCACTTACCAGCCTAACGTGCTTTTGCCTATCACTTGTGCAGAATCCTGATGCCTAAATGTTGGGATCAGGACCCGGACCTACCGCTATTTTTAGATACAGTACTCGCCCCAGTCCACGCTAACGATGACCCCATACACCATCAACATCACGTACCTCAAAGCATCGTTAATTTTCTCCGACATACTTCCAATTCGCGTATGCGTGTTCATGATTTCGTCTTCTACACGTTGATGCTCTTGATTGATTTCCTGCAATAATTCATCGCGACGTCGAGCCAACACTTCCAAATAGTTATTGTAGCATTCCTCCACCGCCTGCGCAGCCCCTTCGGCTCTTTCTTGAACAGTGCTCAACTTTTTAGTCAAATCATTGCTGGCACCTTCGCAAGCTTGCACCTGAAAAATTACATTTTTAAAAATGCTTTCAAAAACCTTAATTTTGCGCTTCCACCACAGCATCGACCACTGAATCTGCTTTTCGAGGAACCGGCGAGTCAGTCTGATCCGAATTTTGAGCTCCCGCCAGAATATCTCAGCTCCTCCCCTCCTAACTGGGTGTCCTTTATTAAAGAAAGAAAGTCCATCACGCCAGAAAATAAATGATCCAGAGTTGGTGGACTGGTCGATGCTGGCTTCCACCCCTTGACTTACTTTGTGCTTCCCTTCTTGTACCAATTGATCCAAATCATCGCGCAATTTTCTTTCCATATCAAATCCAACTTCTTCGTGCAAATGATCCGGAGCTTTGTGATTCGTTTGCATGCACTTAGCGCATGTTGGTATCTAAAAAAGCCAACTTTACAATCAAAACTCTCGACAGCCCACACGGCTCTTACCTTGCAAGTTAAACAAAAATATCGAACATGTTCGCCAGGATGTTCTTGGCATAAAATCGGTTTATGGACCATTAAACCATCGCCCGATTCTTTAATTTGATCAAAAGTCAACACCTAAAAACAAACACTTGTTAGGTCAAAAACAGAAATCACACCAAATTCTTCCACCCACCTTGTGGTTCTCGAAACAACGCATATATTGATGCGCCTTGACACAATTCGGGCACAAGAAACTCGAACAATCGAAGCAATGAGCAACGGCTTGCTCTTTTGCTTTGCACGATTCGCACGACAATTGCGCTTGTTCCATCGCATTCGCATCTTGCATATTTATCGTCACGTAATCCATGGTTAACAATTGAACAAAACGCAAGTCATTTCCAACGTTGCTATCCTGAACAAATACAAAAAATCTCAAACCAACTTATATTATTCAAAATATTATATCATACCTGCTTACAAACCGGGCAACGAACGACGCCAGGCGGCGGCTTGGCCGCAACCGTATTCGCCGGTTCCAATTCCACTTCCAACTCATTACGTGGCCCATCGTCGGGGCGACCTTCCAACATGGCAACAATGCAATCCTCGCAAAACGAATGCAAACAATACAGAAGACGAGGCTACAAAATGGATCATTTGCGATTGTATTTTGTAAAAATAAAAAGAAAACATACCTGGCGATAGGGACGACGACAATATTGGCAATCCATACCGCTCGCCCCGCTCCACAAATTATCTTCATTCTCTGAATTGCGACCAGTTTCATCACTCGCCTCGTATCCTCGAAAATCGCCCAGCGGAGACGATGGCGTTATTATGCGATTAAGAAATTTATTGCTATCCGATTTACCACTTGCTGCCGTTGCTGCAATTTGCGGCGCATCGACGTTCGATTTCGACGAAGCTCGACTATGATGCGGCGATTCGGCCTCCGACGATGGGATCGATGGCGACGACGAGGCGCCAGCGTTCTTCGTCGTCGTTCCAGCCGAAGGAACAGTCGTAGTTTGTAAATTAAATTGATGAAAACCAAACGAATTTACGCCGGGCGAAGCCGAAACCGAACTTCGCTCCGAAGAAGAGGAATGGTTACGAAAATCACAACCAATGTCATGGCCAAGAAGACCGATCGCCGAAGAACCGATACCAACATTTTGATGCATATCATCATTCAACATTTGTTCGTCCGTTTGACCTGTTCCAATCGACGGCGACGAAGAAACGGCCGTCGATGATGGAAACGAGTCCAAAAGATCCATCAGCATATTAGACCCTGACTCGGGCGTAGAAAAATCCAACGCCGACATTATTTCAAAAAACTTTAGCGATCGTCAAATTTAATATCGCTAAATATTTTCTATTTCACGCGCGTCAAAAAGTCGATCGGATAAACGCGCGCAGAAAAAGATATTTCCTAAAAAAAAGAAAAAGTTCTGAGAATTTTCCAAGCCAAGCCATTTTTCAGGAGAAAAGTCGGGGAAAATTCCGCACAAAACCATCAAACCTGCGCATCACCAACCAGACACGTACTCGCGCCAAATTTAAATTCAGAACCCCCCAATCTCCACACAGTCCAAAATCGAGCGCAAATACAAACCGTAAAAACGGATTTTCGCATCATCGACCTTTTTAACAATTTTTGTCAAACTTTTACTACAAATATCACAACTAAATGTTATCTTAATTCGCAAAACCCCGCCGGCGGTCGCAATGCCAAATAAGGCTTGAGTACTTTCGGAAATATGGCCAAAACTTTGAATTTCGATCCCATTTGTTCATCATTGACTAACATTTCGTACGATTTACGTAAATATTCTCGTTCATCATCCGATTTTGCACTTTTCAGAAGAGTTTTCAGACGAACTTCGATACCTAAATTTCGTAAAAAATCTCCTTGAGTCATCGGCCCGAAACAACACGCGTTTTCTTGCGCGATGCGTTTCAATTGTTCAAAATTAACATCGGCCGTAATATCGTACGAACCTAAATCTTCATTCAAAAAATTTTCCATTAATTTATGTTTTCGAAATGCTCGCAGCGTATCTCCACATTTTTCTTCTTTATCATAGCCGTAATCAATAATTAAAATAGCACCGCCATTCTCAGTTATTCGATCGATCGATTGACGCAGGACGTACCAACTTTGAGGACTAATTTCGATATGATCTACATTCGATGGCAATCGTTGTAAAATGTCTTTCGTTAAATATGTCCGCTGAGCGACGCTTTCGCCGCGCGCCAACGCAAATTTCAAACGTTTTTGTTCAAAATCGGCATCCACAAAAATTTCTCGCCATTTTCCATCAGTAGATCGTTGAAATTTATGCACTGGCAAGGCATCAAAGAATTCATGCGCGAGGATGAACGAGAATCGCCGAGGAACATCGTCGAGATCTTTGTACCAAAAAGCTGGCGAACCAAAACTGGTGACGTTCTTTTTAAAATAATGATCATTTTCTTCGACTTCGCTATTTTGTGTCGGTTCTTGATCAGCCATAGATGTCGACACAGCTGGCGTACACAACAAACGTTCTTGTTTGGCCGCTAAAGCTTCGCTCGTTTCGACCAAACGTACGGAGAGTTGATGATGGCGATCGTCGTCGCGTGTGATTCGTACTTGTCGAAATGTGTTGAGACAATCCAACATCAGCGACCCGTTTCCTGGACCAAGTTCCACCACTTGCCACGGTCCATTATGGCCCATCTTCCAACTTTCATACGCGCACCAAACGCCGATTAATTCGCCGAACATTTGACTAATTTCAGGCGAAGTTACAAAATCGCCTCCAATGCCATACGTTGAATCGTTGGTCGCTGCAGCATTCGTCGAATAATAAGTTGACGCAGCCAATTTCATGTATTCTGCTACTGTAATCGGACCACTAACTCGAATCTTATCGAAAATTATATTCTTCACAGCCGAAGAACTCGATTCCGCGTCTTTCGCCGATCTTACAGTAAACGATCTCGACAATATCCGAAACACTGATCTTCGCTGCCTCGGAGTGTCGAAACCTTTCGTTCTCGCTAGTCTTCGCCACATTCCCTGAAAAAATATTAGTACTAGATTCGAAAAAAACCCAACAGCTGCGTGTTGTAGTCACTTCTTTTTGGCAGCTGTCCAGCGTTTATAATTTCAACATCATTTATAAGTCAGCAAGGAACACATTGCGCAAAGCAAACACATTTCTCACCAACGTAATGGAAAAGGATTTGACAGGACTTTTGCATAACCTATATAAGCTGGGATGACGATATCCTTTTGATGCAACTCGACGCGTAACATTTCTCCGATGACTGTCACGGGCTGGTTGCAACACTCAAGCCGCAGTATAAAAAAATACGCGGCGCGAAAGAAATCTGTATTAAACTTTTTAGTATTTGTTAAATTAAAAACCTTTTCTGTAGAAACATTGACAAGTTTATGATTCAGTACAGATGCACAATACTGAAACAGCGGACCTACCCTAGTCGTGAGATAAGTTCTACCGCCCTGAAGCACAAGAACAATCGCGATTGCAAGTCAATTTGTAAAGTGGCCCAGCATTGCTGTCTCTGCGAAAAAAACCTTATCGAAAACAAAGACCCTATGGTTCCACGAAACAGAAAACACACTTAGAAAAAAACAAGAACCACGCACCCCCAGGCTCAAGAAATAATAAGATTTTTATAACGATGCAAAATATGAGGGAAAATAGGCAAGAAACCTGCAAAAAATTCTTTTATATTACGACGTTACAATAACTTACAGAATCGCCAGCTGGCACCAACCCCGATTTCGCTTGTAAAATGTTGCGACAGCCGGCGAGCAGCCTAACACATCGTATCGCTTCTTCGAATCATTTGCTATGCTTTGACTCTTATTTCAATTTGCAAAATATTCATGTAAAAAATTCTGTCAGGAACTTTTGAAAAAACTCTTCGACACAAAACGAGCCAAGCCAGCAGGATTTATTTTAGTATATTTTTTGTCTTGGAGCCACACTTTATTACGAGCCTCATATAATCCTGATATAAGCAGTCAATTTGCAACCAATCAAAATGCACGGGTCACGTTGATTGGATAATATACTGTCTGCTAGTAGCGCGCTAGTGTGCAAATTTCCGTTACGTGAATTTGAGCGATGTCGAAAATCATCTCAAAATTTTTTTAATATAATTAATTGAAGCAAATTTATAAAAATTGATAATAGCATAGACTAAAATGAGTTTATCCGAGCTTCAAAAACAAATTTTATCCAAAAAATTTCCTCCATTACCCTCGAAACCATTGGGGTAAGTGAAACTTGATTTCTGGGCTGCCCAGGTTTTGAGCCAGGGAGGGTCGGATAATTATGATGAGGATCTGCGCTAATTTAAATTACACAAACCATCTTAGCTACAAAACCTTTAATTAAGCATAATGAAATCTGCTCGTCGCGATTGTTTGTCCGTTTTTATGTGATTTCTGATTGCACTTCTCTTCTTTTCAGTGGCATAGCCCCTGGTGTTAAATCAAAAGGCGGCAGGGGGAATACGCGTCGAGATTACACGCCTTTATCCTGGGACTGTTTTTTCGATAAAAAAGAACAAATCCGCGTGGACGATGCCAATATTTTCAACGTATATTTCAAAGGGGACAGCGGGCCTGTCTTGTTCTTGTTACACGGAGGTGGTTATTCTGGACTGACCTGGTCCTGCTTTGCAGTAAGTATGAATCCAATTTGCGTTTTTGTCTTCGCTTGAAACCCGATGTTTTTTAGAAACGAATCATTAGCACCATCGAATGTCGAGTGGTCGCCCCAGATTTACGAGGTCATGGTAAGTGCTGGTTTCAAAATAATCTAGACAAACCATAGTCTGAGATTTGATTAGTTGGTGTAGAAGTGAAGTTAAAACTTGGTTTATCGATTTAATGTCAGTTATATCATCTGTTTCCCAAGGTAGTCCCCATCCCCGTGTGCAGCGGGTCGTGTTTTACCCTTTACTGGTCTCACGTGGCCTGCTCCGAAGGGCCAGGCGAGCATGATACAAGGAGCGGGACTATCACATCGCCATTGCTGTCCTGCAGTGCCAGCAACACCAACTAATAAGTGCTGTTGCGTTCCAAGTCTTACAGACATTGTGTCGAACGCGCCATGTAGGGACCATTTAAGAAATACGAAACTTTGAAGGAACCCTTTTCTTTCCAGGGGATACCATCACTAGCGACGATTACGATCTATCAGCTGAAAGGCAATCACAGTAAGTTTTCGGTTTTTCTCCCGTTTTTTTCCACCCAATCTATAAGTTTATTACTTTTAGGGACATCGCTGCAATCGCGTCAGCCCTGTTTGGCCAAGACCCACCGCCCGTATTTCTGATTGGACACAGGTACGTGTGGTTGTCAGAATTTGGGGGAGTACTAGGGCCTTGGCGAAGGAAAGCATCATTCTGACGAATGGCTTGGACCCTAGTCAGTGGTTTAGGGTGCCATGGGTATGGTAGTGTTCTGAAATGATGGGAATCATGTCTCTACCATCAGTGATATGTAGGTCTGCTGAAAAGTAAGATACTCAGGCCATACCACAGAACGTGGGTAAGGCATACCAAATGGTACGGTCTGATCGTGGGTATCTTAAACTTTTCAGGAGGCCTACCTATCTAAGGGGGTCAACTGTCCCTCTATGGGCAGATGGTCTGATTAGGGCATAGCATTACGATCAGCTGCGCAGACTAAGCTTCATCTAATTTTTACAGCATGGGCGGTGCCCTGGCAGTGCACGCAGCATCTCGCAATGTGTTCCCTAGTCTTATCGGACTGACGGTCATCGATGTGGTCGAAGGTGATGGGGTGTTCTATGCGACCTGTGTTTACTTCTTTTCAATAACATTATTTCTAGGCTCGGCCATGGAAGCATTGCAGAGTATGCAAAACGTCTTGCGGTCTCGTCCCAATAAATTCCAGTCTCAAGAACAAGCGATTGAGTGGTGGTGAGTGGCTCAGCGTGTCTTATCGATTGATTTTATGGACCTAGTGTTTCAGTGTTCGGAGCGGCCAAGTACGAAATCTGGAATCTGCTCGAGTCTCAATGCCAGCTCAGATTCGGAAGTAAGTGTTATTTTATAGTGGCACGGGCCAAAGGGACGCCTGCCGTAAATTAGAGACAGTGGCTTCACTGGTGGTTGAAGAAATTTTCCCGCCATTTTGAAATTTGAATTTTTGATAGGAAAAATGTATTCAAAAGACAACTCGTTTACGTACCAAAGGCAGCAGACACTGCCACCTGTTAAACCTTAATTTTTTTTCTGAATCCATGATAATTATGAAAACCTTCCATCTTGCCTAATCCAAGGTTGTCCATATTGGGCGAGTTACTCCCTTGCACTTTACTTTTATTGACAAGTCACGTGATCGTGCGCTAGTGAATGGCACGACCTGTTTTTTCAGGACATTAGCGAATGATCCTGCCGACTTCTCGTCGATGATGGCCGAGGAGGCGGAGCATGGTGTGGAGGAGGGCGAATCGAAGGAGAGCCCCGAAGCGTCATCCGAGCAGTCGACTACGAAAGAATGTTTTGTGTGGCGAATCGATCTATCTCGATCAGAACCATATTGGGACGGCTGGTTCCGGGGGCTGTCGTCCATGTTCTTGAGTATCGCAGTGCCCAAGTTGTTATTATTGGCGGGCGTGGATCGATTGGACAAGGACCTGACGGTGGGGCAGATGAGGGGTCAGTTCCAAATGATGGTGTTGCCCAAAGTTGGCCACGCGGTGCACGAAGACTCGCCGGAACGAGTGGCCGACGACGTGGCCACTTTTATGATCCGCAATAAGTTCAGTGTCGCCAAATCGGATGATATCGAGCAGGTGTTTCCGTGCTGTTGATGCTGCAACTGGTATTTGTGCAGTGCAGTGTGTGATGTTGATGTGTACAGCCACGACGGACAGGTTTAGCAAACTGCTAGTCGCCTTAGAGTGCTCACATTTTGTGGTGTCCTCGTAATGTAACCAGCATTACTGGGAGATCGGCAGCTGCGAAACGTCAGCCCTTTTGGTTGATGTCTCATCGGTGAGTCAGCGTAGCAAGTTTACACTGCGCTTAAGCAGCCGTGCACAACTTTACAGCACATCACTGCGCGGGATGGTGGTCAGTGTCAGCGAGCAGAATCGTGCAAATCAGTCGTCATCTCGAATCGAAAATGGAATCATCGTTGTGGTTGTTCGTGTGCTTGGCTGCCGTCTCGACGTTCATTGGCCAGCCGCAGTCCGAATGGAAAATCAACACGCGCGTGTTCGACCTGGCCATCGGCATCCACTTCAACAGCTCCGTCACGAACCCGGTCAACGAAGAAAACGTAAAACTCCTGACGGTCCTAATCGAAGATCTGGCGCTGACCTTCTCTCTGGCACCAAATAAAACAAGGATGGCCATCGCTGAATTCGGATCCAATGAGAACCTCCTGTTGTTGATCGAGACGGCGACAGCGCTGACAAGGCGATCGAAGCGACTGGAAAGATCGGCAAAGGCGCGTACACACCGCCTTTCACATTCACTGCCGCTGATGTCGGAATGAGGACCCGCGAGATGGCGTTTAGGAAGAACGACTGATCGTGAGTCCACGTCCAAAAGCTGGTCTATTTCTTCACGGCGTTTGCTGAAAATATGTGCGACTACAGTACAGAAGAAGCAATGAGGATATTGACGGCACTCACCCCCTTCGAATTACTTGGCGTCGTCTTACCCACCTTCGCCATGCCGAGTGAGGGTAAATTCCAGGTGCGGTTGTCATTCAGGATTGTTCTCTCAGACGATGGCACCGCTTACAAGTGGCAGGGCGCCTGCTACCGAGATTATTCGACAGACGATCTCACAAACGAGATGTGGGATTGGATAGAAGAGAGTATCTCCCACTGCAAAATCAAGAAGCTGCAGACCCGTGCACGACCATCGGGCCAAAGAACTGCGTCGCTACTGAGTACTATGAAACCGAACTTCGCCCGGGAGCAATCGACTTGTACTGCATGAAAAATGATTCGATCGTGCCAGTGCCTTGCACAGACAGCTGCCAAGCTCCCAGCACCTCATCTCGAACCACGATTCATGTCAGCGACACGCCAACCCCCAGCCCCAGCAACACGCCCACTTCGAGTGCTCCTGACGACGATGACGAGGAAGACGAAGGAGAACCAGGCGATGGCCTGTACTGGAACGACGACCCGTACATCGTCAACCTGCAGCGCACTCTGATCGGCCTGAGCATCGGCTGTGTCATCGCCATCCCGATCGCTGTCGCCGTCGTGCTCTACGACATCCGCCTGGTGAGGGAACAGAATGCCCAGAAGAAGATGATGGCTTCGACTGCCCTGGGGTCGTCAACAGCCGAATGGAGTGTTTCGGCCCCGCCTGAACTGTCGCTGACGCCAGTCGATGACTTGGTCAGGAAGTACGCCTCCAAGTAGGCTGTGCCATGACGATCGTGATGAACGAATGATCCTGCAGCTTGTTCTCTATGCTGCGTTTTTTCTGTGATGATGATTCTTTTGTATCAGAAGGCTACTAATCATGAAAAGAACCACTTCAATGAGGATAACTGAATGCAGCACACATGAAACACAGCCCACTCTTGTTGTGATCATTGCGCCTGGAATTCTTGGGGGTGTGGCTAGTGCAGTTGGCTCAGTAGGGAGGAACCAAGGCAGTATAAGCAGACCTCCGGCAGAGATCAGGGCTTTCCTTGCTCGTTTTAGTTCGCAACTGATTGATCGCAATTTGTAAGGAGCCTCTTTACATTTGATCAGCCCATTTGGCAGAATGGTGGTCCAGTCAGGGACTCCAGGTACCACTTTCAACCTGACTGTGATCGTCGTTTTTCTTTGGTTCGTAGGGGGAAGAGTCCAGGAGTTGACTCCAGGGCAGCATTTGGTTTGTCTGTGGGGAAGATCTGGGACTGCTGAGACATCGTCGCGCATCGTGCTCGTAAAGGATCCTCAGGTCGTGACAGCGCCGTCAACAATAAGACTGTTCGCCAGCGCGGGTGTCTTAGGACTGTGTGCATCCGTCCTGTAGCCAGGCTAGTGTCAAGCTAGTTGCAGGCAGATAGAGGCGCGGCATATACGCCTGAGGCGTTAAAACACCCTCAGCGTGTATGGCATACACGCTTAGGGTAGGAATCGGGACCTTAGAGATCGATACTCCCTTCTACCAGGCCATGGCTATAGAAGACCTTGTAAGATCAACCCAAACCCATCATCACGTGAGCCCAGAAGATCAGTCTCGCACGCTCACACAACACTCTGTGCTTGCCATAGTACGGTAAGCAGATCTCGCAGGACCAGAGTAAAGGCTAGGCGGATCCATGAAATCCCACAGCTCATGTGCCTCGAATTGAATGGTGTGTTCTTTGCGAGCTCTTTGCTGCATTCGATGACTTCATGACGCTTTGTTGTACGCACTTTATTCGTCAATGCAACCGCGTCAATGCAGGTAATGAAAAAGGCAACACATGGCCCCCTTTTAGAATGCATGACCTCGCTTGATCGCGGTGCAGGTTTGGGAATGTTATCTGCAGAATGCGAATCGATTAATTTGCCATGATGTCCTTGCAAGCTGATTGCTAGAATTTCGTTGCGTAGTCTAAACTCTGGAGCCTATTCCCTCACAATCAGTCTCAGGCGCATCCTTGTTCTCGTCACATCCTTACGATCAGGCCGCACAACCATTTAACACATCCTGCTAGCTCTAAGGCCCAGTTTTTCTATTATCTTGAAAAGGCTCTGACTTCTTCCTGAGTGTCGTTTTAAACACTCACCACCTCCGCGCGAGGTGAGCGCGTTAGGGTGGCTACCGAGCCCTGAGCAGTTTGCGAAAGCTGTGTGTCGGGGCGGTAGTCTATTGTACTCACCAACATCGTCTCACACATCACACAACACTGGAGGCGAGGAGATGCTCCATGGAGAACATTGTTCGCTGGCTTCCCAATTACCCTTTTCTTGGACGGCGGCTTCATGAGCTTCTCTAGTATTTTTCCCCTTCCTCAGGCAGATGTCGTCGATCAGAGTGCGCTCCAGGTTAACGATGTATGGATCGTCATTCCAGTACAGACAGTCGTCTTTCTCATGGACGAAGTGGAATTAGTGGCACGACATGAGCAAAGTTGTAGCTGGGAAAATGATAGTCAACAACGTGGAGTGTGTGTATGGCACAAAACAGGTTTCTTTTCCTTTTTAGCTTAAACAAAGGCGTTTTTATTAATGCTTTTGCTGTGTGACTTGTTACTTGAGTGCGCATGATATGTGTTTTAAGAAGTAAAACTAGAACTAGAACTCGAACTTCACACACGCAGACCACAAAAGCAAGAAACAACCCTACCATACTGTATAAACCAGATTATCCTGCCCTGTTTGAGTGCAGAGGAAAACTAGATACGAAAAAAGACAGCTAAACTTCCAGGACTATTTGGAAAGCATACCATGCAAATACGAATAACTCAAAAAGCCCACCAGGATAACCACGATCAAATCTTCCGGACGGTCTTTCCCTTCCTTCTCATTCCCATCATCGTCGGCAGAAGCGCTCGAAGTGCGCGTATTGTGGCGGCTGGGGGCGGGCGTGATACTATCTGTGGTTTGAGATGGGGTGCTAGGACTTTGGCAGCTGTCGGTGCAAGGCACTGACACAGTCGAACCGTTTTTCATGCAGTAAATGTCGATTTCGTTATCAGGTGGGCGCTCTTGAACCGTCCCATTCTTGATAACTGCAGTTTGATAGTGCTCAGCAGCGACGCAGCTGTCCGGTTCTATTTTCGTGCATGGCCCCTGCCACTCCTTGAAAGGGCAGGAGGAGAGAGTGCTGTTTATCCATGCGCCCAAATCGATGGTAAGAACGTTCAAAGATCCAGTCCCGAAGCAATTTCCATTCCATGCGTAGCTGACGCCACCGTCTTCCTTGCGAGTCAAATTGAACGCCCCCACCACAAGCGCTTGGAATCTATCACCGGCTGGCCAGGCAAAGGTAGGAAAAAAGACGGCATGGGCGTCAGTTTTGATGATTTCTTGGACTCTTCGCTCTCGTTCGGCTTCACTGACTTCGCACACTTTCTCAGCAAAAGTCGTGAAGACATAGACCAGCTTGGGGACATTGACTCGGTCGTTCTTCGCAAACGCTATTTCACGGGTCCTTTTGCCGACATCAGCAGCAGTGAATGGGAAAGGCGGTGTGTAAGTCCCGTTGCCGATCTTTTCCGCCGCTTTGGTCACGTTCCTATAGCTGCTTCCATTCTCGATCGACAACAGCAGCGTCTCATGGGATCCGAATTCGACGATGGCCATCCTTGTTCTATTTTGAGCCGGATAGAACATCTCCGCCAGCACCAAGATCACTTCCTTCAAGAGATTGACACTTTTTTTGTTGACTACATTCGTGATGGAACTGTTGTAGTGGATGCCGAAGGCCAGGTCGAATACGTGCGTGTTGTAGTTCCATTCGGATTTTGGTTGACCATCGATCGAGAAGACAGCCAAGCACACGAGCAAACACAGCGATGATTTCATTTTTGATTGGTGAGACGACGATGAGGGTGAATTTGATAAGAGATTTTTGTGAGACGACTAATTTCTACGATTCTGTTCGCTGAAGTGCCGACCACCGCCAGGCGTGCTGATGTAAAGTTGTGCACGGCTTCTTTAGCTTACAAGGGAGCATGGCCAAACCTAGTCAAGCTTTGCAATTTTCGGTTTTGGTTGGCCATGCTCCTTTGTGAGTGTAAAGATGACAGCGCGCGCACATTGGGAGTGGAATTTTTAAATTCCTCGTTGGATTTCGCATGATT